>JAHWFP010129073.1:0-15511 GCA_023313725.1 Lithobius niger | reverse complement strand
GAACGACATAGTGGTCGGTGGTAATCAGTACGCGGGAAGACGAGGACTTTGGAGTTTGCTGGTTTTTAAGTATTTGAAGGAGCCGTAGTACGCTCGCGAAGTCAAGTCGAGATACGCTTCTCTTTAAAAAAAAAACACGCACGCTATCTACCAAAACAATGATCCGGGCACTCGAAAACCCAAGTAGAATCGTAGTGCCAAGTACGTGTCGATAATCAGTCCTACCTGGGAGGATATGAAAACAAAGAAAAAGGAAACTGGTATGGTAAAAAAAACCGGGTGCAGGGTGGATTACAGGATTACGATCCTATTGATCTCGGTCGAATGAGACTTTTGTACGGGTCAGCCCAAGCGGGTCACGACGATTATCAATATTGCGGACCAGGAACAAAACTAAATCAGAGATTAGCTAGAGGGGATCCTGGAATAAATAAACTGGATGAGGCGTGTAAAGAACATGACATTGCCTACTCAAAAAGTTCAAATTTAAACGAACGGCACGCCGCCGATGAAATTAAATCTAAAACTCGAAAAGTACGTAAGGATCCTTCGACCTCTTCGAAAATTAACCGCTGCGATCGTTAAAAAAATCATGGTGACGAAGCTCAAGTTCGGAATAGGAAGAAAAAAAACTAAATGGATCAACTCGTAAACAAACTCCACAAACCGACACGGAAATATTTTCCGAGGCGTAAAGTGATTGTGCGGAGTCTGAATGATCTATGGCAAGAGGACTTGGTGAAAATGATATTCTTACTTGGGCCATTCCCCTTAAATCAAAATCCGTTGTAGTCGTTACGGAAGCCTTTAAAAACATACTCGAAGGAACGACACCCCCTAAAAATTTACAAGTTCATTTAGTCAGTGAATTCAACAATAAAAACTTTAAAGCACTCCGTAAGCGTCACAACATCAACCTGTGCTCTACCCACTCTGAGCAGAAAGTGAACGTTGTAGAACGTTTCAACAGAACGCTCAACAGAACTTGCATGTGGAAACATTTCACCATGCAGGGGAACTACAATGGGTACACATTATTGATGAGTTAGTTTCACGGTACAATGACACAGTTCACTCCACAACAAAACTAAAACCGAGGGAAGTAACCAGACGTCACGAATCATCACTGAAAATTAAACCGAAACAATCGTTGAAAAACCCAAATTTGTCGTAAGAAATAAAGTCAGAATTTCTAAAGTTAAGAAAATTTTTGATAAAGGGTATTTACAAAATTTTACTAACGAAGTTTTCACGATCCGTAAAGTACAAAAAACTGAACCTGTTATGTATCTATTAAATGACGAATTGAACAAACCGGTGCTCGGAGGTTTCTACGAACAAGAAATTCAAAAAACTCTCGTTCCCGGTTTATTTTTAATGGAGAAAGTATTAAGACGAAAGAAAGGTTCAGATGGGAAAATGCTCTACTTCGTTAAGTGGGAGGGATATGATTCAAAATTTAATAGCTGGACTGGTAACATTAGCAGTTTATATTTTTTAATAATTTTTACTTGATTTTTAAGTAGAACAGATCATATTAGCAGTTCGTCTGAACATTAATTTTCTTCTTTTAGCGGCGGCCATTTTCTCCAACTGAGATTTTCTCTGTTCAACAGTTTCTGTCGCAAGTTTTTTACGAAAAGCAGCAGCCATTTTCTCCAACCTAACTTTTTTCTGTTCGACATTTTTTGTCGTACGTTTCTCCAACCTAGCTTTTCTCTGTTCGACAGTTTTTATCGCACGTTTCTTACGAGCAGCCACTGCTCTTTTCCTCTTATTAGCCACTATTTTTTCTTCTTCGCTTCGTTTTGGTATTTCAGTGGCTGATGCTTCTTCCTCGCCATCTTTCTCCAGCGAAGCTTGCTCTTCAGCTTCTTTATTCTCCATCGGATTGATTATACCGTCTATAAAATCATGAGCTATACCCGTTCTGTAGTGACCATGCGCTAACGTATTTATTCCTTCGTCCAACACGAATCTCTTATCGTCGTAAGGAGATAGGGAAGATTTTGAAATTTCAACCGTAGCGAGCTGATGATCCTTACTTTGAATGCTCATCTACTTGGCTTTTGGCAACGTTTTCAAAAATAGCTCTTTTTTTGTAGTCTTCGTGACTGAGATTTTTTTGGATAAACGCTTTACGAATCGCCTTAGCCTTTCTAAGACTCTTTTCCCCTACTAAAACTGAGTACATTTTTGCTTTCAAGCCTACAAATTCTTTCACCGGGATACCTTCCGTCTCATCTTTCATTTTCCCCAGGACTTGTTTGTTTTTAATACTGTATAGAGGATGCGATGGATCATAATTGCTAGTATCGAATCTATCTGACTCAATTTCCACGTCCCGGTAAAAATTTTCAGTCTCTACCTCGTAGAACAGCCTGTTGGTATCCGTGTAAAGTAAACGTGCTCGGTCTCCATATTTTGAACGCATGAACTCGTAGTGAAATTCATACATTGTGAGTTTGGAAAGTTCGAGGATGCAAAAACCGGAGTAAGTCGGTAAGTCACACTTGATGTTACGAAGGCTCAAGTTTACTTGTACGAGATTTCCATTGAGGATCTTGAATGAATCCGCATGTTGCAGAGTCCTGTACTTGACAGATTTTTTTTGATTATCGGACAACTTCACGGATAAGCGCCACGATTTATTTTCCATCGTTTTTCCAAAAACGGAATTATTTTTCAGTTTGAAAAAGTCTTTTTTGAACGTCGTCGTTGTGAGTTGACGCTTCTCGGTGTTAAATTCTATGTAATATTTTAGCCATTGCTTCTGACGAAATTTGAGAATTCTGTGAATACCTTTCAAAATTAAACCGTGCTTCAAGTAGAATTATAAATTTCTGTAATGAACTATATAGTTTTTCTTCGGGAGCAGGTTAGTCGTCAGTTTGGAAGTAGAAACGATCTTCTTGTTTCCTGCTATTTCTTTCGTGAAGGGAGACACGAGTTTTGGCATTATTTTAAACTTTTCCGGTGCTAAAGGATAATCATTGTGATTGTCGTGTAGCTTGGATGGATAGTCCAAGTCCACTCCCAATATATAACCGTATTCCAAATCTTTTACGACCGATGCCAAGCAAAATTCGAGAATTTCTCTCCTCGTCAACCAGCTAAATTGATCGTACAGAAGGAATTCCGCCATGGCCAGTCCATATACGTTGTTGACAGCTAAATATACTAGATATAGACTAGGTAAATTCTCGTTGTAGGTGTCTGGTAGATATTTGTTTTTGGTGATCGAGTGCCTTTTTGACACAAAAGTTGTTCCACCTCTGATACCGGAAGTTATAAAGTTATGCTTTCCTCCATGCGTAAACAATTCTAGTTTGGCTTCGGTCTTTTTCAACGCGGCTCTCCAACTAAACCCTGGTGTGGACACATAGTAGCATGGATCTATGCCGTCATTGAGCAAACAAGTTTCCCTGAAAGTTTGAAAAATGTTGGCTAGAAGATACACATCAATCATCTGATATACACGATGATAATTTTTAAAAACCTTCTCCTTCAGGAAATTCCAAACAGACGTAGCATGATCATACTCTGTATCAGTGATGCCTTCACCTCGTAGAGTGGAGAAGCACGCTTCTTTAGGGGGTAATTTCCGTTCTCTAAAAACGCCCGTATACTGCACGTACTCGTATGGATAGTGGCCTTTTTGCGCCAATAAATCTGAGACCTCTCCCGACTCGAACCAATCTACCGATTCAAGAGCAGTTTTTAAGATGTTGAAGGGTCGATCTTTCTTGTGGTTTTTAGCCAAAGTTTCCAGCGACGAAGATAGGAAATTATTACTGTCTAAAAAACATAACCTTACCGAAAATCTCTTATCATTGAAGCAAAAGTGTCTCGTAATAGTCATACTCATAAAACGCTCGGTGTTTCTAGCAAGAATGTACACTCCCGAAGGGAAGTTTTTTGCCGCAGAAATCAGTTGATGCATATCGTATCCTTCTAAATTATGGAAGACAATCGGGATAGTATTTATGCTCCTTGCATCCAGATTGCATTTTATGTGAGAAGCACCTCTGAACTTTCCCGTGAAGTGACAATGATCTCTCACTTTCTTCAATGAGAGATTATCTGTAAGTGTGACTTTGTTGCAGTAGTAGCAAGTATCAGCTTTCAAAAACTGAATTTCATCTTCATCATCATCATCAGAGGTTTTGGCCGCGATAGAACACCGGCAAACTTGTTAATAATATTTCGATATTCATAGATTCGTAAAACTTATCCACCGCATCCCCACCGAGGTAGAATTTTTGACTCACGATTTCATTTTCTGGACCAATAACCACATATCCAAAACTACTAGGTGAATGCAAACTGACTTTAATTGACGAACTCGAAGATGGATCAATGCTACTAGTTTGTACTGGTCTGAGCATACATTCGAAATCTCCGTAAATTATCCATGGATGAGGATTACGTTTGTCATAGTGTTGGAATTTTAACGTGTTATTACCCGATGGTAGGAAAGTGAGTACTTGCTCCTTATTAAGTCTCACACATTTACCGACGTGCTCCATCATGGATTGTTCTTTAGTAAAGACCGCAAAGCAGTTACGACAGTAAATTTTCTATGTGTTCCAGCACCTTGTAATCGGAGTAGCCTATCAATAATGAGGATGCTGCAGTAATGACTATTTCCTTTTTTGTCGGCTATTAGTAACAAGTCAATTACTTCTCCTTTCATGTTTTTATTCACTCTCACCGGATGTAATCCTATCGAACCCTTGTACGAAATTAGGTTAATTGACAAAGTGTTGGCTCGTTCGAAGGAATCAATTTGTCGTAGAGTCACGGGGAACTTCAACATGGAATGGTCTACAGTATTCAAAAATGGTTCGTAATATTTAACTTCGGTTTCGTAGCACTTCACTTTAGCGGCTAAAACGGAATATAGAAAGCACTTTTCGTCAGAATTTCCCACATTCACTATAACTTCGCTTTTCTTGCATAATGCACTCGGCAAGGGTAAGAAAGAACTGGGAAGAAAAGTATAGATTTTTACCACTTTTACGGTGATACCCCAAACTTTCAAAAAGTGCCAACCACTGCCGCTTTCTTCGAAAGTTTCAACTGACTGTTGTTTTTTTTTTGCAACATCCGCTAAGATTTCCGACACATCAGATTCGTTGTAAATGGCTTTATAGAGAGACAAGAAATAGACTCGTACGGTTTCGGAATCCCTGGTAAAATCTACCTCTAAACACAGTTGAAATTTACAACTGGTCAGTTGACCCAAGCAAGTCGTGATAAGATATTTGAGCGGACAATATAGTATATTGAGCGCTCGAGATGAATGGAGACATTCAATTTTGCGGAAATAAATTTGGTGCGTATCATCATGTACCAACTTGCACCTTACTTCACCTTCAATATCTTTCAATTCGTTTTCGAAGAGTAAACACTCTGGTCGAAGATCGGATCGATGGTTGGGAAGATGATGGATCAAATATTGCTGAGTTGCGTAGATCTTTCCACAGTATGTTCACGTAAACGATGATTTTAAATTCATTTTCTTTTTCTTGAAAGAAAAATCGTTCATTCCTTTTATTATTATTCTTTTATTATATACGAAATAATTTTCCAAAAAAAAAACCACGAGGAAAATATGAGGAGATAAATTAGAGTTCCTAAAAAAAGACAAATTAGAATTTAGCAGACACAATTTAAAAAAAAATGAATATTCCTTACGTAGGACCAACAAAAAAATGGAAATTTTTTAAATTTAATTCCTAGACCCTACACGGGGAGTTACTACCACCCAAACGGGGGGGGGGGGGGGTTTTACTATAAATCCATAAAGGGGAGTTACTACCACCCGAGAGGGGAGCTAGTAGTGGAGATTCCCTACTCATAACGTGCATGTAGCCGTGCCCAACTGCACCAGGGTTGGGAGGCCGTGTGTTTGAGTCCAGAACTGCATCTGGGCTGAATTATCCTCGTCTGATCTTGCCTTATATAGGGCCCTCCTCAAAAAAAACATTATTTTCAAACTGCGCCAACTCTTTTTATTTTTTGGAACCGTGCCAAGTTTTTTTTATTTTTGGAACTCTACCAATTTTTCTTTAATTTTTGGAACCATGCGAACTTCTTCGATGTGATGCATCATGGGTAATATTTTCGCTATATAAGGAGAGATCCAACGAAAAAATTCAGTCCAGACGCAGTTCTGGACTTTGAAAGACGGCCTCCCAGCCATGGTGCAGTTGGGCGCCATATCAGAAGAGTATTAGCATGAAGTTGCTCATATGACATAAGCGTGAAGTTGCATACATATGATATGGTGCATATAGCCCTGCCCAACTGCACCAAGGCTGGGAGGCCGTGTGTTCAAGTCCAGAACTACATCGGACTGAATTTTCTCGAATTTTGTTTTGACACTTAACTCACTGGTCTGACCGTAACGGTTATGGGTGTAAACTTACACAAATTTACTTTAAAAATCAACTATAACTCTCAATACATCATAGTTTGGTTCAAAACACTCTCCAGTAATAATGACATTTGATTGTTTAAAGGTTTTTCAATAACACCTACACTCACCGCGTCACTAAGACTAATATCCTTAATATCACACACAACACAAACTAAGTAGTGATGTCATAACCGGAAGTGATGTCATAACAGGAAGTGATGTCATCACAGGAAGTGACAACATACAGAAAGTGATGTCATAACAGGAAGTGATGTCATAACAGGAAGTGACGTCATACAGGAAGTGATGTCATAACAGGACGTGACGTCATACAGGAAGTGATCTCATAACATGAAGTGACGTCATACAGGAAGTGATGTCACAACAGGAAGTGACGTCATAAGAGGAAGTGATGTCATAAGCTCTACCCATCATAAGCTCCACAAAAACAATTTTAAAAAAGACACTTTCCCACCATCCTCTACATCAACGAAAACGAAAAAAGGTAGCAAAAGGCACCCTCCGCCATATTGATGAAAACCGGAAGTGACGTCCCCACTTTCATCACGTGACCGGAAGTGATGACATTACCCCCGTTTTGATCACGTGATCGGAAGTATCGTCATAGAAGATAGGAAAAGCACTTTCCCACCCACCTCCAGATTGATGAAGAATGAAAAAAAGGTAGCAAAAGGCACCCTCATCCATATTGACGAAAAACCGGAACTGACGTCCCCACTTTTCATCATTTGACCGGAAGCGCGTCATTACCCCCATTCTGATCGCATGAACGGAAGTGACATTATAGGAGGAAGCAAAAAGTACTTTCCCACCCTCCTCCAGATTGACGATAAATGGAAGAGACGCCCCTAATTTTTCATCAGGCGATCGGAAGTGCATCATTACCCCCACTTTTATCAGGTGACCGGAAGTGGGGGTATATATGTGTAACCGAATATCGCTGTACTACCCTACTTTGGTATGGTTTTGGGTGTCTGATTTTGTTTTTGGAGCCGGCTGCTCATTACCATGCAAAATGTATGAGGCTGTCACCTGCACAGCTTCGCTAGTGCGTTTATATGTACACAAGGCCTTCAAACTCCTTGCGGTTCGAAAAATGTGGTTCGAGTCCGACTTTCGTCGTTGTTTTACTTACAATGGCACACGGCCGTGTCAGTATGGCTCAGCGGTAGGGCCTTGGCCTTTGATTGCAAAGGTCCCGGGTTCGATTCCCGGCTGAGGCAGTCTGACATGTAAGTCCAAAAGGCAACGTAAATAGGGTTGCATCTGTATTTATTAAACCAATCTCGAGCCCATTTTCTTTCCGTCGCGTATAACTACGTAAACTTCTTGTTTGGCGCCAAAAAAAAATCCAATGGTAGAAGGTGTGATAAAATGAGTTTGTAAGCACTAACGATGCGACGCTCACTGACCACTACATTAGCATAAGCCGAAACCATCATCGGTTATCTTTTAGCGTCTATGAAGAAAGCGTCTTTTAGCGTCTATGAAGAAAGCTGGTCTCTCCACAAATGTACAACAACGACATTAATGTCCTACTAAATAGCGATACGCAAAATACCGTTTGCTAACCCGGCAAGATCGGCTGACTTCAGCCCTGAGCTTTTTTGTAACAAGCAAGCTCGCGCTCTTACATTGCAAGCATGCCATAACACAACTAAACAATAGTACCAACTTAAAGATTATTTTTTCACAGCGTCTTTCAGACCTCCTGAGAATGTTTTGGAATGGATTTCTGTATGCCGTAAAAAACCACTCTTTTCGTCATCAGACACTAAAAGTTGTAATTGAAACCAACGTATCCAGTAACTTCGTTAGGTTGTGAAACCCCGATACACCAGCTTTCTACAAAAGTTCAATTTCTCTCTCAGTCAGAACGGGTGTGTGACGAACGCGAAATCCATTCGTCGTAAAAAGTTTCACTGAGTTGCGAAGTGCGTTGATTGAAGGCTAAAATCTACTTCGGTCAAATAAAGACAAGTGCACAACTTTCCCATCCATCAATCGTTGCATTTTAAATACTATTTTTTGAAGACAACGTGGCGAATATCTTTTTTCCTGAACTGTTTTTATTTCTAAAATAAACTTGGATAATAAAGCATTTATCTGTAAGTCTGTCAGTTCACAAAACTGCTCAGTGTAGTACCATGCTGGTGCCTTAAACGAAAATTTCCAAGACATAAACAAACGACTAATCCATTCGGTTTTTCGAAGACTGCTTTTAGCTGGCTAGTTGTTTCTTGGACATCTAAAATTTCCTGAGCAGTCGTGCACACAAAACGTCTGTCAACCAAAATTGAAGGACCAATTCACTTCTTCAACACCAGTTGCGTCTCCTCCGTCACTCGCCACATCAAACACATCTTCAAACTCCATCTTGTGAAACAAGTAGGGCGCTCGAAAGGATTCCCAGTCACTCTTTCAGCGAATAGGGAAAATGGGATGCATTACGTATAGGTTATCGCCTGAATCCCGAGTGCTGAGAACTAACAATGTCGAGGGCCGCAGGCCGAATCCATGTCAAAATACCACCTGGCAAAATACCACAGGTTAAATTTACCACACCCAAAATACCACCAAACTAAAATACCACCCTTGCAAAATTCATGCATGCATAAATACCACCTTTTTATTTTTACGGAAATGCAAACTTATACAAATTAACGCACAATATGTGGGGAAAAATATGTTAGGGCTCATTTCTACAGCAGCGATGAAAGCAATAAACATGAGTGTGGCATGATTGAAGCCTTAGCGTTTCAAGCCATTAACCACGTGACCCAGGTCATGGCCAACATTAGACAAACGACTTCCGATGAACTGACTTCTCTTCTTACCAATTTCGGTGAGATTTACGTTACAGGTAAGTTTTGTCAAATGAGGTCTTCTCGTGCCCTTAGTTCACCGCGTCCGGTAAGAATTCCTCGCATCCCACCACTTTTTCTACCAGATGTTTGAAACGTGCATGAGACAATGCTAACAGGAAAAGCGCGGACAAACAATCTATATGAAGGTTAGAACAATGCTTTCCGAAATTTAGTTGTTCAAAATTATCCTACGCTCTGGAAATCAATTCCGGCCCTGCAGTATGATCAGGCGTTATTGGCTATGCTTATTATTCTAAATACAAACGGCTTCCATCCTTCCAAACCTGTATAAGAACGACAAAAAACATATCCCAAGCGTTGTCCACCTAGTTCCGTGATGAATACAGAGATGTGGATATCTTCTCCAAGCGGTTGATACCAATACAGCAATACGTTCATGTCGTTAAATGAGATTTCAATAAGAACAAACCAAAATAAATTTATTAACTGTTGGTATTTTTGTTTGCATGAATTCTGAAAGGGTGGTATTTTAGTGTGGTGGTATTTTGGCAATGGAGTTTTTGACCGGTGGTATTTTGCCTGGTGGTATTTTGTCGGACATCCCGCAGGCCCGAGCGATTGTTAGTTCTTTGCACGAGGGAAGCAGGCGATAACTAATTTATCTACCGATGTCTGCATCTTTGCCAGACAATAAAGAAGAGCACGACTCCAATAATGATGTAGTGCACGAAGTAGCTCAACAATGCAAGGTGGAAAGGGGGAAAAAAAGTTTTCTTTTGCGTTTAGTGTTCTATTATGGCTTCAGATTTGTCGATTGATGGCGATATTTCGAAAGAGATTACGTAATATAATGTTGGAGATGGTTGTGTCGGAGCATAAGATCGCCCCAACATTGGGGCTTTGCCTCACCTCCCCCTCCCCCACTTTGCCTTTTTTCTTTGCATTCTTGCCCTTTTGGTAGACAGAATCACGAATAAAATCTACAAAAAAACATAAAAAACATTTAAAGAAAGGCTTTTCCGATGATCCGTAACACCGATTAGGCCAAAATAAGGCACGTCCCAAAAAAAGGGGCCCCAGAAAAAGCCCCCATCCTTTTTTTTTTTGTTTGCTGTTCAGCGGGCACCCTTGTCGGTGCGTCCGACATTTTACTTGGAAACTAATGTACCGCCGAAACTACAGATTTTAAAGAAAGTTTAAAATTTAAAAGTTTAAATTTTCACAATAGGTGTCGTATGATAATGAATTTTAATGCTTGAAATGTTACCGATATTACCCGTTTTCAGTATTTATTACGGTGAAACATAACTTGCCGTTTAGAAAGTACATTAAATTTACACAATGAACGTGTAACACGGGTTTCGTTTAAAAAATAAATCGAGTGCTGAGAACTAGTTCTCAACACCGGTGCAGAAAACAGCCTTTTTTTATTGTTGTGTCCTGCATCGTTGTATTGTAATCGAGTGCTGAGAATTACCCGGGTGCTGAGAACTTGTTCAACGTGATGTATGGCTCAAGTAAAAAAAGGTTTTAAAGAAAATAGCTATTAAATAGCTGCGCAATGGCTTGATATTGTTGTGCTCCTGCATCCTAGTATTGTTACAAGAGGGCTGAGATGCGGATATCGGTAGATAAAACTATGAGAGATGCATTGTTGCGTTGTTGATCTTATTTTTACACTCAATGGCTCGTGGCTGTGCAACTTGATATTGTCGGATCTTATCACTCGGAAAGAGTGAATGACCTTTATTACATCACGACTTGGATCTATGAAAATAGTAAAATTTTTAACAATACAAGGAGTAATTGAAGAGCGGAAATCTTCTTAAGTTCCCAAAAAGTAATAATTACAGCCATACTTTTGCAACAATGGGTCGCGCGATAAGTGATTAATCGTACAGTTTTTACGTCCAAGGAGGCAGCTTATCTTCCGAGGCAGAATGCCGATGATATGCTGCCTCCGAGGACGTAAAAACTGTACAACAAATCACTTATCACGACCCATTCTTGGAAAAGTATGGCTATAACGGTTTTAATACCATATTCAGTTTTTGTGGAGATAAATGAACGAATCCAACGTACTGTACATTTTATAATCGAGTTTGATAATTTTAATGCACTCTTGAGCCAACAATGGATCAGTGCATTGTTTGGCATTATTGCATCGTCCTTGATGTTACAACAATGCCTCCATAGCCGTGTTTCTTTTGCGTTATTGTTTGCACGTCTTATGTCGAACAGCAAAGCACTTTCCCTTATTGTTAGAGTTGTTTGTTAGAAAGGAAATGTCTGTTCTCTGGTCAAGCCATTGCGCAGCTATTTAATAGCCATTTTCTTTAAAACCTTTTTTTTTACTTGAGCCATACATCACGTTGAGCAAGAAAAGCAGTCGCACAATGATAAAATAAAGGGGACATGCGATTTATAATAGGGTCCGAAAAGGGGCAACGTAAAATTCCTCCTCCCCTCCCTTGCTCCCTAGAAAAATATTTATTTAGGTCAATGAAAACGTATCGAATTTTAACCTTTGCAATTTGCGCCCACCTGAGTGCTGTGAAAGGTTCTTTCAGTGGCTATTTTTACGTGGACATTATCTCGTTCTCCTGTGATGATCGGAGGTTTCCTGGGTTGTCCCCTCCCTTACTTAAAAAATGTCACGTAAGGTTCACAGTTGAACCATTTCATATATACTAGCATCGCATTGCTAGAGATGACAAAAGGGCCGAAGAAATTTTTTTTTTTTTAAATGTACGTTTATCTACTCCATCTACTCTGTCTACTCCGTTTCATTAGAGACGAGATAGAATCCGAGCAGAAGTCTCGAGTGTACGATATTGAAGTTCTGCAGATTCTCAACGCATCTGACTTGTTTTACTTAACCAAATCCTTTTACACGTGTTTTTACTTCGCACGTTTTCACACTCAGAAGGTTGTTGTGCCACAGTGTGGCTCTGCGAAAACGCCCGAAACTGCTTGTGGTTTCTGGCACTTTTTCGCACTTGTTGATTGATTTTTCTTTTAGATTTGCTACCGAAGTGCCATCAAAAAATGCAGTAATCAGTGCATTAACCGGATCAGGCTAGAAATGTGAGTGGCCCTAGGCACTTCGTTTATGTTTGTTACGTGAATAGGCCGCCGACAACACAACGTATGGTATTCTGAGTTTTTTTAAGTGCTTGCAGTGAAAAGGCTGATGTGAGCCGTCCGTTCAGCTGAGGTCAGAATGGAGTTTAAAATGAATGAAATAAGTATACAGAAATCGCTTTAAATATACATAGACCGAAATAAGCGAACATATACAAGAAATACATTAGCGCATATAATAAATACCGTGATATTTTCAGCACGTGTGGTCATTCTAGCGACGTGACTCAGATTTGAAACGACGAAACACTCGTACAAATCACTGCCGTACGTTCTATATCGATACTGGACGTACGGCAGTGACTGTTTTTTTTTTTGTTTTTTTTAGTTCAGGAATGGTTTGTAGGTTTGAATCCGAGTCACGTCACTGAACTATGTTATTGTTGTGTGTTTTTCTTGTTGGCTTATTTTCGCCTTACGTGATTAAGCGCGGGTGCACACGTGCGTTTTCTGGACGCGCGGCGACGCTGCGGTGAAGCAGCCAATCAATGCAAACGTGCGTTTTATTAACGCCATTGACGCTGCGGCGCCACTTCGGTGACGTATGTGTGCGTTCAGTTCCCTAACCTCGTATACAAAAAATTATAGTGTGAAACCAATGAGACGATATTGCTTTTTTTGCCTACCTCGTGAACAAAAAATGTAATTTAAAACCAATGCGACGAATTTTGGTACATTGATGTACTAATTTAAGACGTACCAGGGGAAAATGTTATACATCCTTTGCAGATTAACCAAAAAATTCGGATAAGTTCTTTAATTACTTCCCAATGAGTCTTCAATCATTTTTGCAGCAACATTTCATATTTCAGGATAGTTCTTTACTACCCCAATAAACAATTCCATATCTATTTCTTAGAAATTGGACGCCATTTTCGGTAACGCTTTAGCGGTAAACGGCAGACGTGTGCACCGCTCAAGTCACCCAAGGTACTCAGAGACGCAATTGCCTTTTTTTAACGCTGCGGTACCGCTGCGTTGACGGGGGGGGGGGGGGGCAATTGCGGTGCAAAACGACCGCACGAGCAGCGGGCGAGCGGCGGGCGGTAACGCAACGTAGCCGCAGGTAGGTGTTCAATACCCAACAGCTGGCACGTAAACCAAACCGCAAGTGCAGTACCGCAGCAGCGACCGCAAATGCGGTACTGCACGTGTGCACCGGCGCTAAGGTTTGTCTTGACTACGCGTTTTTCTACGAGCAAAATTGTTTAAATTATAGGTTTTTTTTTTAATTCGTGAAGTAGTTATGAGTTCTTATGTCTAAAACATACCGAAAACCTGTCCAACTGTAACTCAAATTAAAGAGAATCATTAACCGAAACTTAAAGGACCTGAAAAACAAAATTTCATGATTCACTGCAGAAGACCGAAAAGTGACGTGTGAAAGTCTACATGCACGGACAATTGTGAGATTTTACTAGTCCATTATATCGCCAACTTTTAGTCTTCTGTACAGCCGTAACGGCTGAGAAGACCATTGCTAAGACTTTGTCCGTCCATCCGTCGATTTTGTACCAGGTAAAGACGACCACGGTTTATAACGTTAGATTCAGTGTCAAAAGTTAGTTAAATAACATGGCAAATTAAAACATCGTTACTTCCTTATAGCTAATAGGCTTCTTCAACATAACTAAATTAAATAACAACATTTGATCATTGAATTGAAATCCTAAGGTTAACACGCAACCATAAAAACAAAAGCATTTTAGCTTCGTTTAAAATAGTCTTGTCACATTATGGTATGAATAAAGAGGCTTACCGTCGAATCAATTCTCCATTATGCCTATATCAGCTACTTACGAAATTAAAACTGCAGTTAAAAAATTAGACCTAAAAACAAGAATTAGGTCTAAAATCACGTTACCACGGCAACGTCAAGTGCTACAAGACACTGCTGGCTTCATCAACAGCGTTTTCTTTGTCACTTCCCTACTACAACTGATCTGTATAGGCTACGTTGCATGTTACGTTGTAACACTGTAACTGTTTGCCCAGAGGCAAACCGTGTTGCAAAAATGAATAGGCTTACTATACAATCCAAATCTCTGTTGTCTGCTACTTACGAAATTAAAGCTGCAAGAATAATTAGGCCTAAACGCTGACAATTACGCCTAAAATGTAAAATAAGTTAACACATTTTTAACCGGCAATTCTGATGGTTACTGCTTTTAGATTGTATAATGGAGATAGCTGTTGCAATGCGTGATAGAGGTGTGCACCTCACCATTGGTAGAGGCGGAACTTTACAAAACACCAGTTGCAACTAGGTAGTTGCTGTAGCCGCTTATTATATTTTGATCCTTGTTGCCTGACGAAGCACAGTTAAAGCCAATGAAATATCGGCAGCTGACATTTTCCCTTGTGACAACACGCTTTATAGTGCGATTTTGCCGCGTGACGTGCGGCATCACGGGACACTTTTGCCGCGTGACGCCGTAATTTTCTGTCTGTGCGCGCTGTAACGCGTTGTGTATTCGCACCAGCAACACGCGTTTTCGTACGCGCCATCTTTGCTGTTCCGTGCTGCTCGAAATAGAAGTTTTGGGGTAACGTGACCCATACGTAGTCGTCATCATTTGACGCCACTTGGCTGCCCACGCTAAAACGGTGCATGACGCTTTGCCGTATAGGATTTTGTCGGCGTCATGATCAAAATGAGAATAGAAAACTAATTGTAGACACCATTCTTTACTGGGAAATTCAAGATTCGTATTAATAAGTATTGGTGTATTCTACATAAATCGTACATGAGCGAAGAAAACAAAATCTAATAATCTAAAAATTAATTCTAAATCTAAATTAAAATCTAGAAATCTAAAAAAAAATCTAAAAATAAAAAAAAATAAACATTCTTTTGCACTATTGTGATAATGTAAAATGTGATAAAAACTGCAAGAGTTTTGAAATTGTCAAACGCAATAAATACAGTATGTCCCAGAAGTCCCATACCAGTCAAATAAATCCTTAAGACTTGGATATGGGTTGCTGATAATACATACTCGTCACCTATGGCGAATCCTATTATGCCATCCAAAATGACCTTGGAGGTCGTATTTAAGATCATCCAATTTGTATCTCCTAACATATGCAAGAT
>JAHWFP010129072.1:0-22050 GCA_023313725.1 Lithobius niger | reverse complement strand
TTAAGAGACATCAAAAGATTTAGTGTAATGGAACGAGAGATAAAAAAATGGATAATAACTAAATAATAATAGAAAGTGTGATGATAAATAATACTAACATAATGAGTAAATCACTAACACTTGTATATGTATAATATGTATAATAAGATTATAATTTCATAAGATTGTAACCTATTTATTGCTTGCACACACAAGTCATAATTGACTTCGTGCCTGTACTGTTTTTTTTTCAACAACATCATTAGTACAATAAAGCAGATTATTATTATTATTATTATTATAAATATTTAAATAAAAGTGTCATGGACGGATCAGCACATTTTGAAATTTCTCGTATTCAAAAAAAAAAGATGTCAGTTAATAAGTTTGGACAAGCATTGAAAAGGACGAGGGGGAAGGGGGTGAAGTCATGGGAGTCGGTCCGAGAAGACAGCCAGGACTAGGATACGTTTTAACCCCAAAAACAACTACGACATGCAAAGCAAGCGTGTAACTAAAGTAGCAGCTGCCTCCTGCCATTAATCTTCTCTCCAACGAGTTTACTTCCGTCGTTTATAGCATGGAAAAAATACATTGTACTTAGAAGAGGCTGACGAGAATTTTTATGCGAAGAAGAAACAAATTACGGCAGTAGCTTTCCCCCGGCACGCTGCAGGTGCAGCAACAAAAGTGTATGTTGACAGGAATTGTTTTGCAGGATGACCAAAAAGCATACTTCAACGCTATGCATAAGCCAATAAGAAATTTAGGCGAACCTACTTTACCAAGTGATACTGCTACTCTAAGATGAAGATAGACATATTTGTCGGCAGCAACTGCTTGTTACAAGATGAACAGAAAGTATACTTTAATGACGCGAACAAACCGATTAGAAATCTAAACGACCCTACTTTACCGATTGATGCACCTACAAAGAAATTTGTGCATGAAAACTGTCTCACGCTAATCAGTTTCAGCATGAAAAGCCCTTTGGAAAAAGTGAGTGATTGGTTCGTTAATTCCGGTCCTCTTTCAAGCTTCCTATGTACAAGTTCTGGTTTGATTCGTAAAGCAATTTTATACTGCAGCGATCTGAGAGTAGCACTCGTTGTTAGATGTAATGTAGGAAAGTGAGCCTGTTACATTACTAAACTAAAGGACTAGCATTCGACAACTACCAATTTCGAAATTCTTTACAAAATAGAAAAAGGTTTGCCCATCACTGTGGAGGTACTCGAAGATTTTCATACAGAAGACGTTTATTTCCTATTAGATTTACACGTAACTTTTCAATAGATGACTCGTCTTATCCTATCCAAAACAGCTTCGTAATTACGACCTTTAGAGAAGGCACTTAGGAAAAACAGGCAAAACTGACCGCACCAAATCAGTTCAAAGTTTTGTATGGGTTCGTAATTGTATTTAATTTCTGGTCCCAAGTAGTATACCACGGACCGGGGAGGCCATGTTGCCAAAACTATCGAAATAACATGGTTCACCCACAACGGAGGAATTGGAGACCCAGTGACTTCCTTCACCATCGTGGAAATCTTCCAAGTTTACGATTCTATTTTCACCAGCAGGCCAAAGTTTAAAAGGAAGCGTGTCTTTACTAAAAGTACCACTTCATTTCTGAATTTTCATTACTCTAGCCAATCCGTTTAAATCAAAGTTCGTTAAAGGTTTATCAAAGTCAATTAAATCCTGGGTGGCCTAAGTAAAGACCTCTGCCAAAGGGAATTTTTCTGCTTCGTTTTTTGATTATTTTTTTTTCTTCGAGCTGGAACCTTCCACTTGTTTGTGATGTTGCACGAGTTTAGTCAGAATTTTTGCATCGTTCTGCACCTTTTTTACAGCAGACGCCACCACCGCAGTCCCTCTTGCCAAGCCTCCAATGCCGGGTAAAATTGGTCCTAACAGTGCCAACGGTAAAAAGCTGCCTTCCTTTTTCCACAATCTTGTTTTGAGCGCCATATCTTTTTTTATTATTATTGCTGTTTAGTATACAACTTCGACTTTGCCTCTATCCAATTTTAAATTCATTTGTCTATCCCAATGAACAGAGTGTGACAAGTAGTATTAGCTGGTACGGCAGCCCTAAACTTCAGTTTGACTTCTACATCCATGATTCAAGATTGAAGTCTCTCGGACTGTTTGGAGCAATCCAACACCACGAGAGGGTAGGCTTTCTTGAACTGAAGCAAGTCGAAACTCAAGTCGTTGGTGTTGTAGCACAGCTGTCTAAATTGCTGCGCCATTCTGTACAAGCTGACATACTCTCCAGTGGCATAATTAACGTTCAACTCGAGAAACGGGTAATGCTCGGAATTTAGAATGACGTGACCATCTTGCAAACTGCAGTTGTCAAACACGGCCGGGTTTTTAACTAAGGAGTCCTGCCTGTTAGTTGAAAAGCTAGAACTATCCACCTATGTTTCGCGACCGTGGAAGGAGTCAGCGCACGCCAAGTGAAGCTGGTGTTTTGAGGGAGCTCGCAGCTATCGTAATGTCAATGCCTAAATCCCAAATCCACGATCTCTTCGTGGTCGATGAGATTGTACAGTTTAAGTTTTTCCTCGTCCGAAGCCATGACGTGGGGAACGTCCCACCAAATGCTATTCAGAACGACTTTGCCATTGGCCGCTGCCACTGCTTTGAAGATGGCTTTCGTGTTACTAGCTCGCATGAGTGTAAGCATGTGTTTATTCCGTAGATTAGCTTATCGTAGTTTCCGAAAAATCTCATGACACGTTTCAACGGGCTGGTGAAGGTAAAGCTTCCTTTGAGAGTTGTTTATAATAATAATAAATAATAAATAATTTGTTGCTAGAGCAACTGGTCTGGTAAGGATCACATCGGATCGCTGACTGCCAGCCAAAAAAAAATGACAATCAAATTTCCAAAATAAATGGGAACAATGAAACATGAAGATAAAAAAAAATACATTGAGAAGCATGGCCAGGAAAAGTGTTGATGGGAAGGAAAGGTTTCCGGGTCTCGACTGCCTTGCCACCAAGGTTTGACCTGCCAGGGTCATTGCTTCCACGATGATGGACGCGTGCGGCTGTTTGCATCCCAAGTTGTTGGTTAGTGCGGCATTCACCGAAGTTGCGTTATACAATCCCAGCACTGCCCGAGCACAGCCGGCTGCTCCGCCAAGCCGTAAGTGAGCAGTCCCTTCATCAGAGTACCGAACCCCGATAATTTAACTCGCCGTCTTGTTTATCACCAAGATGGTAACTTATATTAGAAAACAGGAACATGGGAGCATTATTAATAAGACTAGCTACGTTAGAGTCCGCGTAAGCCGAGTCATCTTCCTTCAGCAACCTCCCTTTAATCAGGAGGTAACTGTTGGCAACGTGCAGAAACAAATCTTGGTTGTCGACCTGTATTCGGATTTCCAAATTTACGATGTTGAGATTAGTGCCAACAATAGGATTGTATTCGTGGTAGGTGTAAGGATCGACTGATGAATCGTACACCAAAGGTTCGTTGATATTTAAGTAATCTTCTCCTACACTCATTTTCTGGGTGTTGTTATAAATTTGATATAAAGCTTTGGTTCTAGGCATCAAACCATTTGTTTTTTTATTATTAGAATTAAAACTGAGAGAGAGTTCTTTCCCTTTTTTTTCCAAACACGAGCATTTTTCTCCTTTTTTAAATTTAATTTTTATCTGGCAACTGAAGATGCACCGTGAGCGTTTCGGCATTTTAATCCAACGGCTCGTTGGGCTGTGAAATGAGCCACACTCTTGCATTTCTGATTAATTTGGTAGTCACCGAGAGGTAAATTAAATTATGAAGGGACTCTATGATATTGAAACCTGGAGGGGAATTGGGATAAAAGGAGTAATGCCGATGATGTCGAAGTGCACAAAAATTGTCTTGACGCCCATTATGTCGCTGTATTTTGACTTTCTCATATTCTAAAATAGTAGCCCGAGTCAAATCCCAAAACTGGTACCAAAATGTTGCCACCCCAAAAGGATAAGCCGTAGTTCCGGTCAGTAATTATCCAATCGGTTCTTAAAGTGTTTAGATTCAGAAGAATCGTTATGGCATCCTTGCAGTGCCCATTTGCATCTGTCGCCGAATTGATAAATTTATTCAAATCTTCGATTTCTTAAGCCCCCGGGGTGACTGACACGAACATCGGTCGTGTATTGAATTTCGTTATTTTTTTAGATGATGTTGTGAATGTTGTTATAAGTGTCTAAATCAATATTTGCCAATTCGTAATTTTTTCAGAGTCCAAATGAATAGGAGTGTTTAGATTAATTCTCAAATCAGAGTGTTTGCCAGAGAGAATAATTGAACAAGAATCTATGATGTTGTCTTTTTTTAAAGCAATATACTCGGAAAGGAGAAAAAAAAGTGAAACTCAAAGAGCATTTGCACGACCCCTCCAGTTTTGGGAACCCAAAATGTTGCTCATTCGTCGGTTTTACATTTTTGAAGCAATTTAGAGTTACAACAATATGAAAGCTCGCAGAGCATTCGCACAACCCCTCCGGTTTTGGGATCCCCAAAATGCTGCAAATTCGTCAATTCTCACAATGCGAATGCTCACGAAGAATTTGCACTCCCCCCAATTTTAGGGGCCGCCTCCCAATTTTGGGAACCACCAAATTGCTGCTAATTTTCACGCTCCAAAGTTTTTGAGAGTTCTTACAATACGATTGCTCAAAAAGCATTTGCACTAACACTTGGATATCGTTACTTCCGGTCACGTGACCTTCGTGCTTGGAGGTGGACATATTTAGTTGGCAAAAGGACTCATGTAGCAAAAGGACATTTTTATGTAACAAAAGGACGCCACGGTAGCAAAAGAACACATTTTGAAAGGACACATTTTGATAGCAAAAGGCTCTCCACCATGGATGACCTTAACCTACTTTGACCACGACACAGTAACCCATCTTGGCTATGGCAGCACTTCCAGGATTCAAAAAGGTAACAAAAAGCTTTCATACCCTCCTCCAGATTGATGAAAACACGCGCGAGGAAGTGGTACTCCCTCATTCAGATCAACGAATTTCCACGCGTAGGAAGCGATTTTTTTTTAGAGAGCACTTGATAGGAGGTAGCAAAAGGCACTTTCCCACTATCCTCCAGATCAATGAAAACTCTCGCAAGGGAAGTGTCCCCCCCCCGCCTCCAGATTGATGAAATTCCGTGCACAGGAAGTGGCCCTTCCCCTCGTTCAGCTCGACAAAAATCCCGCGCGCGGTAACCGGGAAGCGATTTTTTAGGGTCTATTTATGTACGTCTTAGGAGGTAGAAAATAGCACTTTTCCACCCTCCTCCAGATTGACGAAAACGAAAAAAGCTAGCAAAAAACACTTTCCCACTCTCATCCCGATTGATGAAAAACAAAAAAGTGGTAGCAAAAAGCACTTTCCCCCCTCCTTCAGATCGACGACAACCCACGCGCGGGAAGCGGGCACTTGCCCCCTTATCCAGATCTACAAAAACCCGACCGAGTAAAGTAGGTTTCTCAAGGGGGGGGGGGTGGTTCCTTATATCGCACTTTACCACCACTGGTACTATTATGATTTCAATAAATTATAACTATAAAGAAACGATAAAAAACGTACAAGATGATTTTAACCAATTAGATGACTGGTTTATTGAAAATGAACTATTCATTGGTAAAGCGAAATCGGTACAAATGAATATAAAACAGTACCAAAAATGAAAACAAATAAAGCAACTTCAGTTATAAAACATTATGCAAACTACGAAAATTTAAATGGAGATAATAAAAATAAAAAAATGTAATAAAGAATGTGCGAAATTGGAATTAAAAGAAACTACAAAGCATTTAGGAATGGAAATAGATGCAAACTGGAATATTAAAGCACATATTCTTTTAGTAAGCCAAAATAATAGGAAAAATTTTACGTTAGATATAAGCGGTAAGAAATATCTTGAATAAAAAAAAATAAAAAAAATCTTATATGAAGCATGGATTGAAAGTATTTTAAGATATGGTACAGAACTGTATGGCTTAGCATCAGAATACTTAATTGAAAGATTACAAAAAAATCAAAATAAGATAATTAAAGTATTATTTGGGAATAGAAAAAATAAAACAAGTGAAATGTACAACGAAATGAAGTTTATGAAAATAATAGAATTGAGAAATTACATAATAATGACAAAAAATATCTTTTCAAATGTATACAAAAATAAAAATGAACATAGAGGGCATAGATTAAGATTAACTACACCAAAGTACATCCTGCCAAGATGGAACAACGTATACGAAAAAGAAATAAAAAAGGTACATACCTGACTGTTTTTATAAAAGGAAGTGGCTATTTACAGCTACAGTACCTGCAAAGAATTGGCTATTTACAGGTACTATACCTGTAAGTAATCGACTATTAACAGGTACTGTACCGGTGAGCTATTGGCTATTTACAGGTGTAGTACCTGTAAGCAACTGGCTATTTACAGGTACTATGTTTACAAGCAACTGGCTACCATAAAACTACTGAACTTGTGTTCTTCCTCATTATTTACTAATGCTAGGCACAAAAAGAATAATTATTTCGGTTATTGCAGTTTGATTTCACATTAAAGTACGATCTGCCTGAATATTTGAAGGTCGTCTAAGAAAATCCTGAAAATTCCAGTGATATCTAAAGTACAGCCTTACTCGAGGAAGCATCAAATTCCATAGCCGTACGACAAACCTTTCAAAAGCATCGACTTGTCAGAGTTGACGTTGTGCGCGTGGCATGTGTTTTTTTTAAACATGAAATATACAGTCAAGCTCGTACGAAAAGCTGACAGTAGCTTGTTTCAGTTAAGTTTGTTTTAAGCGGTCAAAAACAATCACTGTGACTCAACTAGTGTCGCACCCGGGGGTGTGGGAGGAGGGGGGGCGGCTGGGGAAGTACCCCCATCTCCAGATCCGAAAAATTAGGACTGAAATTTGTGAAAAGTAGACAAAGCGTTTGCTGCCAAGTAAAAAAAAAATTGTGAAACTTGTTTTCACAACTTTTCAAAGGTACTGCTGGAAATGAATTATTTTTTGGGAAGTTCGACAGACCCCTAGCTGAATTGCGGGACCTCATTTTCAATTTTTTTTTATTTATTTTGCTCTCAACCCCCGCCAAAAAATTTTGTAAAAACTAAAAAAATCATTTGCACACATTACATTTACATGATTGTTCACTTCCATGCGTATCTCATAAACCAGATCCGACAACAGTTCATTCATGAAACCCAAATGAATCCGATTAATTCGTAAAAAGACAATACCACACTAGCCAAAAGACGAAAAATCGTGCATACATACATTACATTTAAATAGTTTCTTTCTACTGTGTGAATTTCGTAACTGATCAGGCATGGTGGTTATTCATCAAATCCATATAACCCTAGGCTAGATATGAACGAAAACAGCATTTTATTGCTAATTTTTTTTTTACAAAAATCGCACGGTGCTGCCCCGGCGCCATCTGTTGTCTTTCATATCGTTAAATCCTGCAGCAAGCGAAGGAATACACAAACCATGAACAAACGATATTATCAAGAAAGTAACATTAGCTAAGCCTACGTAAATTAACCTAAGACAATATGGTAAGTTTTCAAGCGCCAGTGAACAATCTATAGCGGGTAACAATGTAATTGATAACAGATGGCGCCACTGTACAGTCGTGCAATTTTTCCATTTGTATAAATGTGTAATAAATCCGCTTTTGCAACGCTTAAAACGACTGCACAAATTTCACGTCTTCAGGTAAAATTCTGGCCCATATCGCTCACATTATCACATATGCCCCAGTTGACATCAGTTTGTGAGAATGTTTAGAGATTTGATCGCCTTGGCCACGAGTGGGTTTATAATCGTTGAGTCTGTAACTCAAGCACCTTCCCGCAAAATTCTCATTTATAAGGCGTTTTGTCGAAGATTGTATAAGCACACTGTTTTGAAATTACACGTTAAACGTGGCTTTAAAGCACATCTAATGACCAAAAACCATGAACAAGGCAAATTTATCAAAAACGTAAATGTTAGCTAAGCCTGCGTAAATTAATCTGAGAGAATCCAATACGTTCTCAAGCACCAGTGAACAATGCTAAAAGTTAATGACACAAAATGACAACAGATGGCGCCACGTTATTATGCGATATTTGTTTCGCATTCATGAACACGCAACGTTTTATGCTCGAAACGATGGCTTAACGTCCACGTTTTCAGGTAAAAATTTGGCCCAGATTTCTCAAATTTGGCGTGGTTAACATCAATTGTGATTACAGATTTGGTTATCTTGGCCACCAGTGAGTCTAACTCAAAAGCCTTCCCGCAAAATTTACATTTGTAAGGCGTTTTGTCGAAGCACAGCTCTGGAATTACGCGTAAGACGTGACTTTAACGCACATCTGCGGAATTTAGTAACGAGAATGATTAGTTACTAAACGAAACCTTCACTGCAGTCTTTCTTTATTTTCCTAATGGTTTTCCTAGAAGATCAAACTACGATTCAGACAGCAATGCAGCCGGATGCCTTCGTGATACTGAAGTATGTTGGCTTTAGTGCATTCACTTTTTGAGCACTATACCTGTGAATAGCCAGTAGCTTACCGGTACAGTACCTGTAAATAGTCAATTACTTACAGGTATAGTACCTGTAAATAGCCAGTTGTTTGCAGGTACTGTACCTGTAAATAGCCACTTCCTTTATAAAATCCCAGATAAATTTATGAATTAGAGTACAATAAAAGACTTTAAAATGGACTTAAAAAATGGAATAGTTTTAAAATCAATGTTTCAGTGAATTTGTAAAAACTGTATAATGTTAGAATAGAATAAGATATGATTTTTTTAATAATGTTATAAATATATATAACTGTAAGTTATGGCTAGGGATGACATGTTGAAGAGGAATGTTGTAATGAATATGATGTATTGTGAAGTCACACAAGCTGTCTATGAACAGCTTCGAGCATACAATTTTGTAAAACTGTATTTGTAATAAAAGTTATGATTATTATTATTATTATTATTATTATTATTATTATTATTATTATTATTATTATTATTGTTTTGGAAAACAAGAAATCATGCAAAAGAAAAGGACTATAAGTACGTATGGTTCAGAAATGGCAAAATCATGACGCGAAAGAATGTTGAGACGGACGAAGTGAAAATTATCAAAGAAGAGGAAGACCTGAAAAACTTGATATAACGAATTCGTTAATCAAATTTTCAAAAATAAGGAAATCTTATCAGAAATGATAAGAAAAGATGTTGGAAATTGTGAAAATATAAAGGTATTACACGTGAATATCAGTAGTTTGAGAAAGAACTGGGAACTATTAGAACATCAATTGATGGACATGAAAATTGATTGGGAAATAATAATACTGTCTGAGGTAAACATAAAAAAAAAGAAATTGAAAATTATAATATAGAAGGATACAACAATTTTACATCAACAAGAGAAACTACAGCAAGAAGAGGTGGATTGATGATATTTTCAAAAAAGATTTAGTGGTAGATTTAAAAAAAAATTGACACTGATGAGAATAACATGATAGAAATTGTTATAAGTAGAAAAAAAAACAAAGACAAGAGTAAAATACTAGCTATTTATAGAAAACTATCATCAAACAAAAAAAATTTATAAAAATATTAAAAAACTATTTGAAAATAATATAAAAGAAGAATCTTGGAAATGTCAAATGACAATAGGTGATATAAAAATTAATATTCTAGAAAAAGAAAATTAATTAGATGATAGACATGAACAGACAGTAATAGATTACAATGAGAATTTCCCTCATCGAAATTGGCTTACTTGATCGTGTGCTTAATGCGCCCAATCACAACCGACTTACAGTGATAATCACGCAGTAGCTTTCAAAAGCTACTGCGTGATTATCACTGTAAGTCGATGTTCATTGGCTAAATTTAAAACTAAATCAGTTAGGCAATATCCTGTAGCTTTCATTGGTCGATGCAGTGTAATGCTAAACGTGCAAAACATGGCGAGCGCTTTCTGAAGTTGATACGCTTTCGGCAGTTACTCGCTTCAAACGTTACACAGTTGACACGTTACGATACTTTTGTTGAATTTTTTTCAAATAAAAGTATGTATTTTCCACCAGTAAAAATCCGGAAGGCCTTTCTTTTGAAATACACACTGTGTCGTTCATTTTCGTAACCTAGCAACACCTGCAATCACACGTAGAAGCCGGCGGCGAAACACATTAATCCGCCTGTGTCATTAGGCCTAACGTCAACGTAACCTAGAACAAATTCTGAACACCGTTTTGAAATTTATTAGGCTCCACTACAGTCCGTAATTGATTGTTTTTTTTTTATTTACTCTTGCAATTAAAAAAAAAATATAATTATGTACTACATTTATTAATTTATTATTACGGAATTGTTTAAAGTAAAAAGTTTGGAGGTGTAAACCAATGAAAAATTCTTCAGCAGCGGCGAATATCAATTTTATTCCTGGCGGCCGTATATAGTGCCAATCGACGCGCCGATATTTGTACGGCAGTGCGACTTTTATACAATTTTTAAATGTTGCATACGAAATTTAGAGTGCTGAATACTGAAATATGACGTAAAATTCTCTAACTAAATATTCCGCAAGCTATTGGAAATTATCAAATTTTTTTCAATACTCGTGTTTTGGCCCATTAAACTCACTCGTGCTATTTATTGGCAGATAATTTCCTTCGTGCTACGCACTCGTGAAATTAATGTCTGCCTAAATAGCACTCGTGAGTTTATAGGGGCCAAAACACTCAAGGTGAAAAAATTATCTGATAATTTCCTTAGCTCTTGGGATATTACGTTTGAGAATTTCCCTGACCGAAATTTGTTACTTAATCGTGTACTAAATTCGCCCTATCACAACCGACTTACAGTGAGTATATCCCGCTTGCTATCGTGGTGGAAGGTAGAGATGCGGGGTATAATCAACCTAGTGTGGTATAATCACCCAATTATACACCGGGGTATAATCGAGGTGATTATACCACAGTACCTTTTCGTTGTGCGCATGCGCAACTTACCGAGCTAAGCTTAAAACAGACGCCAACTGCTAGTTAATGACTGTGGCTTTTGACTCGCATATATACCAGCTAGAAAACTCGACATATTAGTTACTATTGTCGTATTTTAACATCACTGTATAATTTTTTAGGCTAGTATCTTATAATTTTACTTCGGCGATCTATCGGCATAAATATTTTAATTATTACCGTAATTTTAGTTTTACGTCTTTTAGTTTTTCGATGCCATAGTAATTATTAGCAAACGATTAAAAATTAGTACAGGAATACACACAGTGCCATCTCTCGGCGGATTTCAGCAATGCATGGTTGATGCGGCGTGTTTAACGGGAGAAAGTCGCCGACAGCAGCATCGCCTATAACTTCTCGTTAGAGACAAATAATTTTATGAACTGAGAGACTGATAAGCAAATAAAACGTAGCATTACATTATAAATATTATGAACACAAAGAATGTTTAGTCATTTTGGTATTGTTTATTTTGAATTGGGATATACTCCAGTAAAACAGCCCTCTAGCTTTTGTGGATAATAGGGCTAAAAATGTTTTCGCACTCAGCCTGTAACCAGACTAAGACTAACTCATGCTAATTAATTTGAAATTATACCCCTCGTGCTACGCGCTCAGGACATAATTGCAAAATAATTAGCATTCCTTAGTTTTAATGTCAGGTTACAGGCTTCGTGCCAAAACAGTGACCGTATTATCCACAAAAGCTCTAGGGCTATTACTACTGATAATCACGCAGAAGCTACTGCGTGATTATCACTGTAAGTCGTTGTTGATTGGCTGAATTTAAAACTAAATCAGTTAGGCAATATCCTGCAGCTTTCATTCGTCGATGCAGCGTAATGCCAAGCCGTGCAAAACATGGCGAGTGCTTTCTGAAGTTGATACGCTTTTGGCAGTCACTCGCCCCAAACGTTACACAGTTGACACGTTACGACACGTTTGTTGAATTCATTTCAAATAAAAGTATGTATTTTCCTACCAGTAACAGTCCGGAAGGCCTTTCTTTCGAAATACGCACTGTGTTGTTCATTTCCGTAACCTAGCAACGCCTGCAACCAAACCTAGAAGCTTGTGGCGAAACCCGTTAATCCACCTGTGTCGTTAGGTCTAATGTCAACGTAACCTAGCAACAAATTCTGAACACCGTTTTGAAATTTATTACGCTCCACTACAGTCCGTATTTGATTGTTTTTTTATTTATTTATTCTTGCAATTTTAGAAAAAATAAAATTATGTACTGCATTAATTAATTTATTATAACGGAATTCTTTAAAGTAAAAAGTTTGGAGGTGTGTGCCAATGAAAAATTCTTCAGCGGCGGCGAATATCAATTTTATTCCTGGCGGCCGTAGTGCCAATCGGCACGCTGATGTTGGACGGCAGCGCGACTTTTATAAAATTTTTAAATGTTGCAAACGAAATTTAGAGTGCTGAATACTGAAATATGACGTGAAATTCTCTAACTAAATACCCCGCGAGCTCTTTGAAATTATCACTCGTGTTTTGGCCCATTAAATTTACTCGTGCTATCCCGAGTGTTAATATCTGCCTAAATACCACTCGTGAGTTTATAGGGGCCAAAACACTCGAGTTTGAAAAAATTATCGATAATTTCCTTATCTCTTGGGATATTACGTATGAAAATACATTGAGTTCACTAGGCTTTGAAAGCAAAATAAACTCATCGACACGAGAAGAAATAGTACTGAAAAAAGGAGAAAATCATATGCAACAATCATGTATCGATCATATTTTCTTTAAAAGTAATAAAACAGAATTAAAGGGGGGAGTCCTAACAGAGAAAATTGCAGACCCATATATGATTATGGGATGGATGTAGAATAATGAATTAACAAAAGAAAAAGAATCTGAGGAAAGAAAAAAAGAAAATTATTGGATATTTAACAATACAAAAATAGTTAAAGAACTGAATGAAATAAATTTTTCTCGAAACAAGATTTGGACCCCCGACTTGGACAAGGTCCAAATCTTGTTTCGAGAAAAATACACCAGGGCAAGAATTAATCTAGAAACGTTGGTCATCCATACACATACACCACCTGTACATAACCACTTAGTGCCAGATAATAAATTTCTAAAAGAATATTTTCCTGTAATTAAATGACTTAAACTCGACTCCTTTGCCAGGCATATTGTAAAACCAACATAACGAATGCATCACACCTTTGAAACACGTGACCCCGTGCTGCCTTGCGACATGGCAGCAAACGGAGCAGGTGGGTCGTTGCTTTTCGGCTGCCATTTCTGCCTCTTTTGAGAGGAGAAATTGGTGGTTTTTATCCGTTTCAAATGTCTGTTTTATGCTTTTAATATAGGTTAACTTAGTGGCTTTTGCCATGCTTTAATTTTATTGCTAACCTGAAGACGAAAATTGATATTTTTCGTACCGTTGTTTGTGTTTTTATGTAGCACTGCTTGGTTTGCCTTCACATAACAATATGGATACACAAAAAATAGAAATACAACTGAATTATTATCAAAAGCTAATGAATTAATTACAAGAGGTTTAAATGAATGTAAATATGTGGGAATGATACTGGTGGGCTTACAGAAAGCATTTGATACCTTTGATCAAAAAATATTATTACAAAAAAGTTACAAATTAGATTAAGAGGGAAAATATACAACTTACTAAAAAATTATCTAAATAACAGGAGGACAATAGTACAGCTAAAAGATACATATAGCAACACAAAAATGGTTAATGATGGAATACCAAAAGGCTCAGTAGTAGGACCACTTTTATACTTAATTTGTACCAATGATATTAGTAGAAATGTAAAACAACCAAACATTTTTTCTCTTTGCAGATGATACCGTTCTAATTTCAATAAATAATAAATACGATGAAATGATTAAAAATCTACAATATGACTTTACATTACTAAATGACTACTTTATAGAAAATGAACTTTACATTAGTAAGGAAAAAACTATTCAAATGGACATATCAGTGCCAAAAACGAAAACAAAAAAGGAAACGTGAATAATAAAACATTATGGAAATTGTAAAAAATTTAACTTAGGACTAATAGAAAGTAAATGTAGTGAAGAATTCAGGAAACTGAAAAAAAAAGAAAACAGCAAAATATTTAGGCTTAACAATAGATCAATTTTGGAATTTTAAAGAACACATAATTGGAATTATAAAAAAAATAAGACAATTGATACAAATATTATATAAATTAAAAAATATTTTAAATGCAAAACAAAAAAAATGATATATGAAGCGTGGATAAAGAGTATACTAAGCTATGGAATTGAAATGTATGGTAACACATCAGAATACATTATAGAAAGATTACAGAAGGTACAAAATAAATTAATTACAGTAACGTTTGGAAAAAAGATAAAGATAAAAAACTATTGAACTATACAAAGAGTGTGAAATATTAAAAATAAAGGAACTTTACAAATATATGATAACAAAAAATTATTATAGTTATGCATTTAAAGTAACCACAAAAAATATAAATAAAATAAGAATAGGAAACAGAAGATATGAGATGCCAAGTTGGAATGATGCATATGGAAAAAGTGGAAAAAGGTATTATATACCACAATTATTTAATGAAATGCAAGAAAATATGTTAACACATGTAAATATGAAAGAAGTACGGGTAAATTAAAAAATTACCTAGTGATAAATCAGTTAGATACATATAAGTCCAGTGAGAAGCACCGATAATTTATGAATACATAAAATTAATATATACTTTGTGTTGTATTTAGTGTATGTATTATTTATTGTTATTATTAATCATGAATTGTAAAAGAAAAAGATGATATAATATCTCATACAAGCTTTCTATAAGCTTCGAGAATTGCTTGCTGTAAAAGAACTATTATTATCATCTCTCCTCATTAAAAAGATTCAATTTACGCTTGGTTGGGTGCTAGGGGTAGTTCGTCTTCTCCTCTGGAAGTAGAAGGCTACAAATATGAGAAGTTTCTCAAAAGAAAGCAAATTAACCCGTTCTTTGTGTAAGCATATTTTCAAAGTCCGAGCTGGGTCCTAAATGACCGAAATCAACGAAAAATGACCATATGCAACAATCAGCAACAATCACCCAACGATGCCTCAACAATACATGACGTAATGATTGTTGCCACATTTTTTCGTGGAAGCCTCGAAGCCGTCCAGAACGTCCATCAACAATGGTCTGGCGTCCACGTACCAACGAGGAGCGAGTTACTAAATTGTTGTCTAGTAAAGACGCGTAGCTTTTCGCAGTACTATTTTATTATCCGTTTTAAAATTGGAGTCATTCACCAATTCTATAATAACGGACAAATCTAGGACAAGAGAATAATCGTTTAGCAGCAACACAAAGACAGAACGAGATTAAATTCTAAATACGTATAGAAAATATGTTGACACCAGAAAGGGGTGCCAGGAATACTTTTACGTGTGCGTTTGTATCATTTTAAACAACAATATTCGAGCATTAGTTTTTACGTAAGGCCATCAGCCAGTTCCCTCCTTATTTGTGCTAAAACACGAGCAGCTTTGGATAAGAATTAGTGTCTTGTGTAGGCCTAATTTGCATTCAAGCCGTGGCGTTTCCACTTGATTTCTGCAGCTATTTTCGCCAAGTGATGTTTGGTTCTTGGTGGTTGCATTGATTTAGTCACGTTCCTGAAGAAATGTTGGCAATGATTGAGTGAGCGAAGCGAACGAAAATCATCGTTTTTCATCAGAAACAGTAGTAAGCTAAATATTTATACTGTAGTGCAAATGAACGACTTTCTATGTTGGATAAAAGATCATTGGAACCGTGGCGTTTTCACTTGATATCTGCAGCTGTTTAACCTAGTGAGGGGTCATCAGAAAGTGAAGTGATAAGGAACCGATGGAAAAATCTTCACTGAGCAGGACGTAATGAAAAAAAAATCTTAAAAAAGTAAAACAAAAAAGCCCATGTAAAGTGTAGTACTAACACAAATTACATGTTATGTGAGGTTCTCGGTGTTACAATGATTCAGTCACGTTTCTGAGGAAATGTGTGCGCTGACTGAGTGAGCGAAGCGAACGATGATCAGCGTTTGTCATCTGAACAGCACTTTTTCCTAAATACATTAATTAAGTAGTAGGATAGGTTGCGCTGATTGATTGAGCGAAGCGAACGAAAATCAGCGTTTGTCATCAGAGACATCACTTTTTCTTAAACACTCTTAGTAAGTTGTAGGCTAAGTATTTATCCTGTAGTGGAAAAATGCGCACATTATTCGGATCACTTCCTTGAACATATGTTTGATAATTTTTGCTGGGAGTGTCTGTCAACACCATATGAGTGTCAACAAGAAATCTCCTCGAGCGCAGCGAGACGCGGCGGAATGAGCGAGCGAAGCTAGTGACTCCGCTAGTCTCTACTCATTAAAAAGATTCAATTTATGCTTGGTTGGGTGCTTGGGTTAGTTCGTCGTCTCCTCTGGAAGTAGAAGGCTACAAATATGAGAAGTTTGTCAAAAGAGAGAAAATTATTCCGTTCTTCGTGAAGGCTTATTAATAAAGTCCGAGCTGGGTCCTAAATGACCGAAATTAACAAAAAATGACCATTTGCAACAATCGGCAACAATCACCCAACAATGCCTCAACAATACATGACGTCATGATTGTTGCCACATTTTTTTCTGGAACGTCCATCAACAATAGTCTGGCATCAACAGACCAACGAGGAGCGAGTCACTAAATTGTTGTTCTCAGTAACAATCAGTAAAGACGCGTAGCTTATCGCAGTACTATTTTATTTCCCGTTTTAAACTTAGAGTTATTCATTGAAAGTCTATATACTGACAAATCCACGACAAGAGAATAATTGTTTAGCAGTAACACAAAGACAGAAAAAAATTAAATGCTAAATACTAAATTACGTTTAGAAAATATATTCACACCAGTAAAGGGTGCCAAGATATTATTACGTCTGCATCTGTATCATTTCAACCAGCAATATTCGAGCAATAGTGTTCACGTAAAGTCAGTTAGCCGGTTCAGCCCTTATTTGTGCAAAAACACGAGCAGGTTTGGATAAGAGTTATTGTCTTGTGTAGGCCTAACTTTCGTTCTAACCGTGGCGTTATCACTTGACGTTCTGCAGTTGTTTCGCCAAGTGAGGGGTCATCAGGAAGAGAGCCGATGGAAAAAGCAGTGCGGAGCACGACGTAAAGAAAAAAAATTCTTAAAATAAGAGAAACAAGAAAACCCATATAAAGTGTAGTGCTACCAAAAATTTCAAGTGATGTGTGGTTCATAGTGGTTATATTGATTCCAGTCACGATTGTGAGGTAATGTTTGCGCTGATTGAGTGAGCGAAGCGAACGAAATCAGCGTTTGTCATCAGAAACAACACTTTTTCCTAAATACATTTAGGAAGTAATATAGGCAAAATATTTCATCCATAGCGAAAATGACCGACTTTCTACGTTGGATAAAAGGTCAGTGGCCCCAGCTCAAAAGTTGAACAGGTATAGATACTGAATTATAACATTACAACTCGGGAATGACATTATTTGACCATTTTTAGTTTTGTTTAAACTAAAAACCGTGGCGTTTCTGTTGATGTGTGAGTCATGGTGGTCGGCTGTGGTGGTGGTCACGTTTCTGAGGTTGCGCTGATTGAATGAACGAAGCGAACGAAATCAGTGTTTGTCATCGGAAACAGCACTTTTTTTAAATGCATTTAGTAAGTAATATAGGCTAAATATTCCTAGATACAGAATGCTAACATAACAACTCTGGAATGACATTATATGACCATTTTTAGTTTTGTTTATCACTTGTATTATGAACTGATGCACTAAGAAAAAAGCTCACATTATTTGGATCACTTCCTTGAACATTTGTGTCATAAATTTTGCTAGGAGTGTTTGCCAGCACCATACGAGTTTCACAAAAATTCTCCTCGATCGCAGCGAGACGCGGCGGAATGAGCGAGCGATGGTTGGTTGGGTGCTTGGTTGGTTGGGGTAGTTCGTCTTCTCCTCTGAAAGTAGAAGGCTACAAATATGAGAAGTTTGTCAAAAGAGAGCAAATTAATCCGTTCTTTGTGTAGGCGTATTTTCAAAGTCCGAGCTGGGTCCTAAATGACCGAAATTAACGAAAAATGAACATTTGCAACATTCGACAACAATCACCCAACAATGCCTCAACAATACATGACGTCATGATTGTTGCCTGGTTGCAATGGTCTGGCGTCCACGGACCAACGAGGAGTGAGTTACTAAATTGTTGTCCAGTAAAGACGCGTAGCTATTCGCAGTACTATTTTATTATCCGTTTTAAAATTGGAGTCATTCACCGATTCTATAATAACGGACAAATCTAGGATAAGAGAATAATCGTTTAGCAGCAACACAAAGACAGAGAAAGATTAAATGCTAAATACTAAATTACGCATAGAAAATATGTTGACACCAGAAAGGGGTGCCAGGAATACTTTTACGTGTGCGTTTGTATCATTTTAGACAACAATATTCGAGCATTATTTTTACGTAAGGCCATCAGCCAGTTCCCTCCTTATTTGTGATAAAACACGAGCAGCTTTGGATAAGAGTTAGTGTCTTGTGTAGGCCTAATTTGTATTCAAACCGTGGCGTTTTCACTTGATTTCTGCAGCTGTTTTCGTCAAGTGATGTGTGGTTCTTGGCGGTTACATTGATTTAGTCACGTTCCTGCAGAAATGTTTGCGATGATTATGTGAGCGAAGCGAACGAAAATCATCGTTTGTCATCAGAAACAGTAGTAAGCTAAATATTTATACAGTAGTGCAAATGAACGACTTTCTATGTTGGATAAAAGATCATTGGAACCGTGGCGTTTTCACTTGATTTCTGCAGCTCTTTCACCTAGTGAGGGGTCATTAGAAAGTGAAGTGATAAGGAACCAATGGAAAAATCTTCACTAAGCAAGACGTAAAGAAAAAAAAATCTTAAAAAAGTGAAACAAAAAAGCCCATGTAAAGTGTAGTACTAACACAAATTACATATGATGTGAGGTTCTCGGTGTTACAATGATTCAGTCACGTTTATGAGGAAATGTGTGCGCTGATTGAGTGAGCGAAGTGAACGAAAATCAGCGTTTGTTATCAGAACAGCACTTTTTAGTAAGTTGTAGGCTAAATATTTATCCTGTAGTGGAAAAATGCGCACATTATTTGGATCACTTCCTAGAACATATGTTTGATAATTTTTGCTGGGAGTGTCTGTCAGCACCTTATGAGTTTCAACAAGAAATCTCCTCGAGCGCAGCAAGCCGCGGCGGAATGAGCGAGTAAAGCGAGCTACTCCGCTAGTCTCTACTCATTAAAAAGATTCAATTTATGCTTGGTTGGGTGCTAGGGGTAGTTCGTATTCTCCTCTGGAAGTAGAAGGCTACAAATATGAGAAGTTTGTCAAAAGAAAGCAAATTAATCCGTTCTTTGTGTATGCGTATTTTCAAATGACGTCATGATTGTTGCCAATTTTTTTCGAAATTAACTGGAACGTCCATGAACAATGGTCTGGCGTCAACGGACACAACGAGGAGCGAGTTACTAAATTGTTGTTCTTAGTAACAATCAGTAAAGACGCGTAGCTTTTCGCAGTACTATTTTATTACCCATGTTGAAATTAGAGTCATTCACCGATTCTGTAATAACTGACAAATCTAGGAAAAGAGAATAATCGTTTAGCAGCAACACAAAGACAGAAAAACAATTAAATGCTAAATACTAAATGACGCATAGAAAATATATTGACACCAGAAAAGGGTGCCTGGAATACTTTTACGTGTGCGTTTGTATCATTTTAAACAACAATATTCGAGCATTAGTTTTTACGTAAAGCCAACAGCCAGCTCCCTCCGTATTTGTGCTAAACATGAGCAGCTTTGGATAAGAGTTAGTGTCTTATGTCCTTGTATAAACCTAATTTACATGCAAATTGTGGCGTTTTCACTTGAATTCTGCCGCTGTTTTCGCCAAGTGAGGGGTCATCAGAAAGTGAAGTGGTAAGGAACCAATGGAAAAATCTTCACTAAGCAGGATGTAAAAAAAATTATTAAAATAAGTGAAACAAGAAAACCCACGTAAAGTGTAGTAGTAAAACAAATTACAAGTGATGGGTATTTCTTGGTGTAACATTGATTAGGTAGCTTTTCTGAGGAAATGTGTGCGCTGATTGAGTGAGCGAAGCGAACGCAAATCAGCATTTGTCATCAGAACCAGCACTTTTTCCTAAATAGTAGTAGGCTAAATTTTTATTCAGTAATGAAAATTAATCTGGTGAATCTTATTAAATGTGGCGAATGAGTATAAACAAAGAGAAAAGAAAGAGTAGGAGCAGTAACCGTTTGTTTACGAAATGAACCCTTACGAAAAACACGTACTGCACTGATCATCAGCCGAATAAGAGTAAGCTGCTGCCCTCCTTATTTGTGTTAAAACATGAGCAGCGTTTGGGAACGAGTTAGTGTCTTGTATACTTAACTTACGTTCAAACCGTTTTCTGTTGATGTATGGTTAATGGAGGTCGGTTGTGATGGTAGGTCACGTTTCTGAGGTTGCGCTGATTGAGTGAGCGAAGCGAACGAAAATCAGCTTTTTTGTCATCAGAAACACCACTTTTTCTTAAACACTCTTAGTAAGTTGTAGGATAAATATTTATTCAGTAGTAGAAATGATCGAATTTCTACGTTGGATAAAAGAAAATACGTGAAACACTACTGCTACATTGAACTTAATTGACCATTTTTAGTTTTGTTTATCATTTGTCCTATGAACTGACGCACTAAGTAAAACGCACAGATTATTCGGATCACTTCCTTAAACATTTATTTGATAATTTTTGCTGTCAGTGTCTGTCAGCACCATATGAGTTGCAACAAGAATTCTCCTCGAGCGCAGCGTGACGCGGCGGATGAGCGAGCGAAGCGAGTCCGCTAGTAACCTTTAAAAACTTAAGGTCTGTCGGTCGGTTTGTTTGTTTATATATACGTCTTCTCCTCCGGAAGTATGAAGGCTAGAAATGTGAGAAAGGTCTTCAAAGACAGGAAATTACTCCGGATATCGTTTAGGCATATTTTCGTGGTTCTAGGTAAAAGTTTTCCTTTCGAAAAAACGAAAAAACCCCTTTGGACCATTGTTGAAACGAATTTTTCGAAGTTGATTGTTAGTTTCGGAATATCACATATTCCTGCTGAGAGGATGGTCCACAATTGTTGTGTCACGTAGGCAGCACGTGGTCCAGTATTGCTGTCGGTGGGATTATGGCCTGCAATCCGAATAGCTGTCATTCAAGAATGAGGCACGTGCAGCTCATTCATGGGACGAATGTTGGGAGTTGTATTTTGGGTATTTCAAATTCAAACTGCCAATTTGGCCATATATTTCAATGAAATTACGTAAAGGTACGAAAAGATTAAATGATAAATGCAAATTAAGCCTACTTAAACAAACTATATTGATAACAGAAAAGGGTGTTATAAATATTTCCACGTTAGCATTTGAAAACATCGACATTCGATCAATATGCTATTAGCTGGTGCTCTACTGGTAAACACGCATATCGGGTATGATTTCGTTCTGCGTGTAGGCTTACTTGCATTAAAACCTCATGAAACGGTTGGTTAACTCTGTTAACAAACCTTTGTGTTAATCTTTGTTCAATGACGCATTATGATCTTTTGATGTTTTACAACTACTTCACCATTGGGGATGGGAAGACATAAATTAATGCACAAAAACGCTAAAGCACACAAAGCAGGACGTAAAGTAAACATTCATAAAATAGGTGAAACGAGAAAACCTATGTATGGATGGACAACTGTTGGGAGTTGTATTTTAGGTTTTTCAAATTCAAACTGCCAATTTGGCCGTAAATTTAAATGAACTTACGTAAAGGTACGAACAGATTAAATGATAAATGCAAATTAGGCCTACTTACACAAACTATATTATAACAGAAAGAAAGGGTGTTAGAAATATTTCTACGTTTGCATTTTTTTTT
>JAHWFP010129066.1:1373-14049 GCA_023313725.1 Lithobius niger | reverse complement strand
TGGGGGTGGGGAGGGGCATTTTTAAAACTCTGCTACTTAGGTATTTTTTTAAGGTAGGGGTGGGGGTTTGGACCATCTTTTAAATAAAAAAGACTGCTAGTTAACTAAATCTTATTTGTGCTGTAATGGCGCCCTGTAGAGAGGCTTTTTTTAAATTAATAGTCCTACAGATAATTTTTTAATAGTCAACTTCCTCTAAAGACTCCATGCCACGTGATATCATCTCCTTCAACTCCAATCTTATCTTTACGACCAACAACTCAACCCTCCCTTCCAACTTGTCGTCGGGTGTAGTGGGCTGGGACGTTAGTCACTAACTCATCTGATAACCCAGCCGACGCTGGTTTGAATCTCGCCACAGCCGAGAAAAAATTTTTCTACCGATATCATTCCACCAGGGAACGGCCGCCAAGGTTAATTCTATAAGCCAAGTTAATCGCACCGAATAAAACTTTGGACGTTAAATGAAAATTTGAAGATTGCTACCGCTAGTAGCAATCTTCTACTTTTCATTTAACTTTCGAACTATTAGTATGTGCGATTAACTTGGCTAATAGGATTAACCTTGGCGGCCTTTCCCTGGTGGAATGATATCACTACCATCAAAGGCCGACCGTTTTTGGAAACTTAGCGGGTTTTTCTACCAGTTTTGGTTTTATAGCACAACTTTCATAGGACTGTGAACGTACGTAATAGAATAGTATAGAATAGAGGTTGTCGGCCAGTAAGCTATACAGCTTTGAAGGCCCAAGCGGCAGATGTTAAGTGGAAGGAACCACCATCGTAAACAGTTGTTTTTTGCCGCAGGAGGGTGGAAACCGGAGTACCCGGAGGAAACCCTCGTACAACGGGCGGGAAACAATCGGAGAAAAACCCGTACATATACACTTCCCGTCCCAGGATCGAACCAGGGACTGTAGGAAGCCAGAGATGTACAGCTGGGACCAAGACGCCTATCGAATCTGACGCCCCAGTGCTCGCAGCTACCCGTGCACCCGTAAAGGTTACACCGTCTGTTTAGGATGCTTCAATCTCATTTTTGCACACACTGACTAACAATCGCTGGTTTCGTTCCCTTCGCTCACTCAATCAGCGCATCCCCTTCAGTTGTTTTGTTTATCCCTGGAACTCCCCCTTAATTTTTCAAGATTTCGTTCACATTTAGTCATGCAGACACCCCCGAAGGTCGCTGTTACTAAAACAGCAGAACGCGAAGCATTTTTTTTTGGGGGGGGGGGGTATTAACAAAAAAAAAACATTAGCTCGTGTATGCTCGTATTGTTGCGTAACCATCATCTAACGTGCATCCCTTTATTTTACGTAATCCACGGCAACGTTAATGTTTCTTTATTTTGTCCTTCGTTACAGTTCAGTTTTTAGTTCGTCCAGGCTTTTACAATAAATCTAAGCACCAGTCTTGATTGTTCAAGCCATTGTTGCTTAAAATCTTTGGTTGCAACTTGGAAAAGAAACGAAATTTAAATTCGCCGGTGGCAAATTTCAAAACCCTCCCACGCATTATGTCCTGACCCCTACAACCCCCAAACCAACAAAAGGACCATCCTCAGATCACCATGCATCCGTGTGCAAAAATTCAGGTACGCAGGCCTTCGCAATTTTGCGCTAGCCATGAGCAAAAAGTCTATGGGATTTAACATGGGAAAAATCTTATTAGCTAGTTAGCTAGCTAGCTAGACAGTAACATAACAACAACGTTATTGACGCATCTTTTTCTCTATGATTGGTGGACACTCATCCTTTAAATTTTAGTTTTTCTTAATCTCTGACCCTTCTCCTTACATTTTCCACAATTTGAAACATTTCTGTCGCATTGGGATTTTTCGTGCCAAAATATGTTTTCAGTTGCTTACAGTTAACAGACACATGTCTGCTAGTGAGCCACCTTTTTATCATTAACAATCAATTTTTAACAATCGGATGTCTACAATAGGATGATCTACTGTTACTTGGCGGCGACACACTAGCGTGTGTCTAGATAATATCTTAAAGTAAAATATAGGCTACACACTCGCCTACTTACGGGGATAAATTTTGCATCATTATTATAGTCTGGTTGTCTCCTTTCCGTTCACCCTATTGATACATACACTGGTTTTTAAGATTTCATATGAAAGACTTCAGGACTGGTATTTCATTTTTATTTTCAACGATATTTCCAGGATTTCAAGGAGTCGCACGAACCCTGAATTAGTTAATGTGTAGGTCTGTGCTAAGCACACTAAAAGTGTGGTTTTTACGATTTTTCAGTGATGGCCTGAACCAAGAAGAATGAACCAATCAGACATATCGTCTTCTAAAGTAAAAACTGTAAAAACATGTGAATACAGCAGTAAGGTTTCACATGGACTAAATAGTACAGGAACACTGCGATATGTGGAACCTTACAGGAAAGTTTATTTGTGTTAATTTGCTGTTTTGACTACGGACCAGTTAAACCTTACCTTAAACACCAAACGAGCACGTTTTTGTTTTCTGATAAGTAAATACAGATACAATCCTATACTACTTCTGCTGCTAGAGAGGAAAGTGAACTATCGGCCTTAAAACCATACAGTATAGCCATGTTCGTATGGTTAAGTTGGGGCTTCGAACTTAGGTCGAGGTTTCAGTACCCCTCCCACGCAAACTGGTCTTTAAGTCCAAAAGCCAACGAAATAGGTTTGCATCTGCATTTATTTATTTTTCATGATATTCTCATTCCGGGACTACCCTAATTTCAGAGGGTATACGAGTTATGCTAAAAAGTAGTCCCAAAAAGTGATTACCTAGGTCCTCCCGGGCAACGAGAATTTTAGCTATAAATTTAAAGATGTTTAGGTCAGTATTTTGTTTTGATGGGCACTTCGCTGGCCACCATTCCAAAATTCAACAGCTTCTGGAAATTTGCAATTCGTTGTAGAAGTCGCAAAATAGATTATTAGTATGGAGAAAAGCCACCAACTAAAGAAGTTAACTAGATAAGTTAGGCAAATTAAATTATCATATCCTTTTTTATTAGCTCTCTCCCCCGCCTCGTTACAAGTTTCCGGTTTGCTGCAGAGTCGGACTGAGTAGGAAAGGGCGCCTGTGCCATTCATCGAAATAACCGGGGAGGGGCGCTTTGCGTTTTGCAGGAAACTTCAACTGATGGTGCCTCCAACCGTTGACGGGTTTGGGGAAGCGCTCTATATCAGCAGGCAGAAGCCAAGTCCGGAGGGGGGGGGGGGGGCGATCTCAAGAAGCTTTACTTATTTTTTTTTTTTAATATTCTGTCGTCATTTCTGGCTTCGGAGTGCATTCTTCAATACACATTTGTATTTCAAGCAATGTTAGTTTTTGCAAAGTTTGGAGTTGGTTGGGGAGAGGGGAGTGAGTTTAGAAAATGCGTTAAAAACTTAAGTAAAGGGAAGCAGAAGAGAGAAGGGAATTATTGCCTGAAAGGAAAGGTTATCAGCGGACAGGGAATCAAAACCATTCATTTTTCTTTGCGGGGAAGAGAAAAAAATAGACTATACCAAAGGAGCCCCGAAAGTATGGTAGCCTAAGGGCGCCTGTACCATTGATATAATGGCACTATGGCCAGTCCGAGCCTGCTTTCCTGGATGAAATGCGTGTTTATTACAAAACCTTTTTTTTTCAATTACATGGGCCAGTCATGACGTTGATTTAGAAGACCCGGGCGACGCACAAACCACTTCTGGCGCCTCAACCATCTCCTGTCTTGAAAAATGATAACTACTGAAATAAAAAATAAAACTGGTTGAATCTCCAAAACCTTATAACCAATACTTTTTTTTCATATCGCGTGATTGACCACTGGAACCGGCTTCCTCATAATGTGATTGAAGCCAGAGCTGTTAATGACTGGAAGGCAGCCTATGACAAAACAATTTTTGCCAGCAGTGAACTGCTTTGCTCATCCAACAATAAAACCTAGGCTTTGGTTGTGTATTTTGTTTTAAGTTTTTAAGTTTAAATACGTTAGCATGGAAACAAAATTTTCAAAAGTTTTTCCGGCACAAAACTTACTGATTTCGTCTAAGTACGTAGTTAGAATGTAAGGAAAGCAATTTATTACACATTTTTTAAAGCATTTTTTTTTTTTTTTTTTTAGAGATTATTAGATTCATTTTGGGGGTACACCCTCGTTTCGCCGACTCCCGTTTCGCCGAAACAGTTTTACCGACTCCCGGTTCGCCGAATTTACGAAACGATATGATCCCGTTTCGCCGACTCTCAAGTTATTTCAGTGCCGTCAATGCGCAAACAATTCTACGATTCGTTAGCAATGATATTAAATCAGAAAGGAGCAAGATATTTCGATTTGAAAACTTGAAATAGTGCTTATTTTAGGTAGGCAACATGCGCCCATCATTGTAAAAAAAGAACACATTTTTTAATAAATTTTTTTGTGTTGTTTGTTAAATAGAGGAAATTCGCAGCAAATAATAGAAGTCAACGAATGATACAATTTTTTAACTTCCAAAAACGTGTTTTACCCCCCTGTCGGTGAATTATTGCATCCCTCCCGCTCTCCCCCAGGTCTGGAGTTGGCTGGCGGCACTACTTGTTGACACGAGCCGAGATACTACAAGGCCATCTCTTTCAGAAGCCTTTTTTTGTAGGGAGCACGACGTATACGACAATTTTTAAATAAGTTACATGGTCACACAGGAAGAGAAAACAGGGCATGTTAAAATCGTAGCGCATCGTGCAATACGGTAATACATTTTTTCTTTCATTTCTAGCTTCTGGTCAAAATAAGATTCATCTTAAACTGTTACTGCACTGTTTAAGTAACTTAGCTATAATTTGTAGCAAATAATTATTTCTTAAAGTGGTTAGGTTAGGTAAAGTTATATGTTTTTAGCTACCTGCGAATGAACGTTTTATTGTTTGTGGTCGGCGAAACGTGAATATATCTTTACTGAAATTCGGCGAAACGGGAGTCGACGAAACGGTTTCGGCGAACCGGGACTCGGCGAAACAGAAGTCGGCGAAACGTGGGTGAACCCATTTTTGGAGCAGCCCTTCTCTCCCCACATGAGCTAAAACAGGCCAACTTGCTTCCTCCAAGGTTGTATGTAGTAGCCTACGGGTAGGGGGGGGGGGGGGCCCATGGTCGTTAGGGTCATCGTCTGGCCTGTCTCAATAAGTTGACCTCAATTTGACGACAGCCGGTGTGAAATTCCAGAAAGTGAGGGTAGGAGGAAGAGAAGAAATACTGCCAAGGGACACTCTAGGCCTGGGGGATGGTTTAGCGTTTCACTGAATCAAAATATTCTTCACAAATTTAACATTAGAGAATCCTACTTGGAAGGAATTTGTAATTATTTGCGGTTTGTGTCGTTATATGTTAGCCGCGGCCAGAGCGGTAGTGGGTGGCATCTCTATTACACCAGAATCTCTGGAACATTATTAATTTGAAACCCCCCCCCCCCAAAAAAAACTGTCTCACACGAATAAGAGGCCCAGATTTAAAACAAACGGTAGAGAAATTGAGTGCAATGTATCCCAATTAAAAAAATTGTTTTAAAACTTTGTGCCTATTTGTCCGAATGCATATTTGTCAAGTGCCTAAATTGGGATGCGTATGTGCCCGGTGCCTAATTATGCAGTGATTATGTGTCCTACATCTATCGGAGGGTGCCCCATGTGGGCCCAGGCGATGAAGGTTTTCTCAATATACAGTATAAACGGATAGATTAGATAAACTATATGGTAACGTAGCCCTGCTGTTGCCCAATGCAACGAATGCTACAGCCCTTCCACGCGTCCCCCCCCCCCCAAAAAAAAAAAGAAATTTATCAATACTACTACAAAAAAAATCAAGTTTATATTCCATACACGGGTTACAGCGAGTGAGTTTTTCTTTTTTTTTTCTTCATGAGCAGATGTACTTTTTAGTTAAAACTTCCCCAGCAAAAATTGATCATGGTCAGCCATGGGTGGTCCCAATAAATTTACACTTGGTTAAACCTCGTTCAAAAACATGGTCACTAGTTACCATGGTAACAGGACACTTTCACCATGTTTCAATCTTTGGATAACAATGGTTGGTCCTAATTTACCATTGGTTTAACAATGGCAAACCATGATCATAAACAGTGGTTTAACCTTGGAACATTTTTGCTGGGGTTAACTATCATTGAGCTGTTCCAATACAACATTTTTTTGAGGAAAAAAACAAGAGACTATTAAGCCGCCCGCGCGCTGAGCGACTTGGCCGCGCGGCCGGGCTGCTGCAGCCAATGAGAATTTACCATTTATGTAAAACCACGCACTAATCAATTTCATTGGCTGCAGCAACCTAGACGCGCGCCAAGTGGCTCAGTGCGCCGGCGGCCTAAGATGAAATTATTACAGAAAATCAAAATAATAAATATTAACACACACGTTAATGATTCAACGATATCAACGGATGTTCTGTGTAACGATTGCAGAATATGACACTGGTGAAAAGCCACTTGGAAAATACCTCCTTCCCCCCTAAAATACCCCCCTTTGGTTTCCCCCCCCCCTAGAAATAACTTCCCAGTAACAGTCTATTTAATCGTATGTAGTCATGTACATGTAAATTCAACAATAACTATTAATATTTGCTCGGCGGCGACACAATAGCATGTGCCTAGATTAACCAGAAAAATTTGCGCGTAAACAAGACCTACTTCTTTAAAGAAAAATTCCTTTTTTTTCTACTTTTGTTTTCCACTCTTCTTTTCCAGGAAAATCGTCCCTCTCATTATTGTGGGGCAGATCGATTTGTGTACCGTAAGCCTTTATAGTAAAACATACCCTGTCTCTTAGTGAACCACCTATTTGCAACAACAATGTATTCAGACAGTTAAGGTACTGAAACGATAAGTGTATACATAACACTCGAAATAGCTTTTGCGACATTTACATAGGTTAGGGTGAATGTAACAATCCCATTTCTTGCGAGTAGAAAAATAAGAAATGAATGCCTTTTAACATTTAGGAAAATTTTTTTTGCAACATTTACACACGTTTAAACTAATATTGCAAAACTGTGCCATACAGAAAAGCCAACCCGGAGGAATGTATCTTTAAGCATGTTATAATCTACTGTTGGACGACAATACAAACAATGGTTAAACAAAAATTTTGCACTTACGTACCACTTCAGAGTTCTTGTGCTTCTAGCTGCAACCCCCATTTTGTAAAAAGGTTCTTTCCCCATACGACTCCTTATCTGTACGCCAACATTTAGATTTGCCAACTTTCCTTATCGAGCTGCAGACGTGTTTTTATACCCTACGAAAAATAGTTAGTAGTCGCTAGCCAGTAACACAAATGAACGTTATTGAGGGCACTTTATCTGTCGGACCTTTCAGCAATCGGGCCCTTTTCTGTCCCATAGCTATTCTTTATAAAAAGTACCATGTTACCCATATGTTTGCGTAACCATTACTTCTCTTCTATGGGACCAAAATAGAGGTTCTATATACCAAATTAAAGGTAATACTCTACTACAAGAACTTATATAGGCGTTAAAACTATTTGGCTAAGCGTTAGAGCTTATTTTACGTTTATTGGGAAATTGTAGGATGTAAAGTTGCCATCTCTTGCTTGCTGACTGGACCGTAATTACCTAATGACTGTAATTAGGGCTAATTATGTTGTTCTACTCGAACGAAGAAGGAAATAGTTACCAACTTTGGAATGCCGGGTTTTTCGCTACATTTCCACGTACGAGACACGTGCGCTCCTTTGACTGAAAGTGTTTCCATATTTTGAGAGAGAACGAGCCCTTATATTGAAGATGGTTTGGCGCTAAGGGAAGTCTTTCCCAACAAGAACGCAACAAGGACAGAACTCTATGCACGAACTGTCTTGTTGGACAATTTCTCGATTCATGTGCGGATTGTTAAATGTTTATTTTTGTAAATTGCGTTATGTCTAAGGAGGAAGTAAAGAAGTTTCAATTTAACAAGTCTGCAGTGAACCCTTGAAATTACATTGGCGGCAGCGGTGTAGCCGTACTTTCACGTCGAGGAAGCAGCTGGATTTCATGTCGATTTGTTCGAGTTTCAACGGTCAGGGTGCTGTCTTTGTGTCTACATTGGCAGTGGTGAAGCAAATTGCGTCTGCATCAAGTGTAAAGTAAATACATTGGTGACAGCGGTCAAGCTGGATTTACACGTCGAAGTAACCAGCTGTTTTGGCTTACATCCGGACTTTCACGTTAAAGGGACACAGCTGCATCGAAAGTCGGCGGTCAAGTCAACTTAGATGGTAGTGGTGAGCTTCTCCAACTCAGTGGGTTCACTTTCCATGGCAGAATTTCGACTTTGGCGGCAACCATCGTGGGAGGAAGATTAAAGGGGCTTCGTGCTGTTCAAGAAAGACGAGTCAAGAGACGGAAAAGCTGAGCTGGGAGACAAGATTGCGACTGGACGAGGGACGGAGAACATTCCTATCAGCGAGAGTGGGCGGTAATGCTGCACTTCGTCGTGTGAGAAGGAAAATTTCGGCGAATTCCGGTAATGGAAGAAGCGAAATAGAGTTTGAAGTCATCGTCGGTGCAAGCCTGGGTTCGTCAGTTTGGATGTAGAAGTCGTCTTGGCAGCGTCTCCACAACGCGGCAACAGGTGAGCTGTGGCAAACTTTTTTTACACCTTGGTATTGGGGCGTTTGGGAAAAAAGTGTTGTTTAAAGCTTGCGGGAACTGTTGTGCGTGTTGGTGCTATTTTTTTTTTTGATTGTTGGTTACTTAGGTAATTAAGTAATTTTACAATGGAGTTGCTTAGTGATAAAACTGTGGTTGATTTGAAAGCTGTGTGCGAGGAATTAGGGTTGCATGCGCCTAAGAGAAAAAGTGAATTCTGGCTATGTTTAAAGGTGGGTTGGAGGGAGGAACTTTGTTGGCTGATGATCTCGCAGAAGCAGTTAAAACTGTAGAGGAGGCTAAAAGGGTAATAAATGAAGAAAAAGAGAGGAAATTACAAGAAAAACAGGAACTAAAAGAGAGGGAATTACAAGAAAAACAGGAACTAAAGGAAAGGGAATTAAGGGAAAGGCAGGAAAGGCAAGATGAAAAGGAAAGGCGAATTTTAGAGGCTGAATTAGAGAGGGAAAGGATAAGTGTAGAGAAAGAAAAATTAAAAAGGGAGGAGGCTTCAAGAGAGAGGGAGGACGAATTAGCAAGGGAAAAATTAGCAAGGGAAAAAGAATTAAGAGAGAGGGAGGACGAATTAGCAAGGGAAAAATTAGCAAGGGAAAAAGAATTGAGAGAGAGGGAGGACGAATTAGCAAGGGAAAAATTAGCAAGGGAAAAAGAATTAAAGGAAAGGGAGGAAGAATTTGAGAGGGAGAAATTGGCTAGGCTAGACGAAATTGAAAGAGAAAAATTAGCTATAGAAAGAGAAAGATTGGATCGTCAGGCAGAGCTAGAACGAGAGAGGTGGGAACGGGAAGATAGATTAACGAGGGAGAAACAGGAGCATGAGCTGCGTATAAATGAAAATGCTAGGCAGCATAATGATGAAATGCAGGCAAGAGAGTTGTCCTTTAAGCAAGAACAATTAAAGGTAAAAACAGAGTCTGTACAACAAGAAAAACGTTATGACATGTCGAAGTTGTGCCAACCCTTCAGGGAGAAGGAAGACAACATATTAGTTTTCTTGTCTGGTTTTACTAGAATTTGTGATAGGATGGGCTTTAACAAAGAAGAGTGGCCTTTTAGATTGTTATCTTTGTTAACAGGGAAAGCGCGGGAAACACTCATGCGTCTTTCTGATGATGACTTTGCAAAGTTTGATCTGTGTGTGAAAGCTCTTAAAGTAAGATTTAATGTTACAGAGCAGTGTTTACATAACCAGTTTAGGTCAGCAAAAAAAACTGATAAACAAACGTACTTAGATTTTGCTCACACTTTGACAACACTGGGTACTGAATGGGTTAAGGAACTTGATTGTGGGGATTCTTTCCAAAAATTGTTCCAGCAGGTATTAATAGAGGACTTTTTGAATAAGGTACCAAGTCCGATAAGAGTATGGCTTATTGATAAGGGTAAACAAGAGTCTGTTTTGAACTTAGCTTCGCTTGCAGACGATTACTGCGCTAATCGCCAAGAAGCAGTTCTAAGACAGGGGAGTGGTTCTGACAATGGAAAAGGCGGACCACAGGGCGGAAATAATTACCGTGGAGGAGGTAACAATGGTAATGTTTATGGCAGGTATCGGAATGGTAATGGTTATCAAGGTAGTCAAGGTAACAGAAACAATGGAGGCAACCAAGGGAATGGTACTAGTAACTATGGGAACAGTAACAATGGTAATGGTAACAATAGCAATAGTACTAGAAATGGTTCAGGTAATAATGGTACGAGCAATGGTACTACAGCTTCGGCTTACAATGCGCAAGCAAGGCCGCAAGCTAACGACAATAATCAGTCTGGTAGGAGAGCGCCTTTAAAGGCGGACGAGCCACGTAAGTGCTACATTTGTAGCTCGAGCTCGCATTTGAAAAGGGATTGTCCCAACAATGGTACCAAAGCCTCAGTGGGAAATGTATGTACTCAATTGCCTAGTGTACACAGTGGAAAGGAGGTTAGCTCTTTTAAAGGTAAAAGTGGTACACACTCGGTGGAAAGCCAGTTATGTAAGAAATGTACAATTAATGGAAAACTTGGTAGGTATTTGCTAGATACAGGTGCATTTATGGATGTGGTTACAAGTAAAATAGTAGAGCCTAGTTCGTTCACTGGGAAACGAGTTGTTTTGTCGTCAGTCGTAAGTAAAAACGTGACTGAGTTTCCTGTGGCAAAGGTAGAATTTGCTACAGAGGATGGTTACATTATGCTGGAATGCGGTGTGTCGCCATATTTCAAAGGAGAATCGTACGACCTTTTGCTTAGCCAAGAGTCTTATGAAAGGCTACAGAAAGTTGAAACAAAGGTAAACAAAACGGTGAATGTGATAACTAGGTCGAAAACAGCTATCAATAGAAAGAAAAGTAACGAAAAGCAAGCTGTAGATCAGTTTATTGATGGTGAAGTGTTGGATAGTCTTTTTAAAGTGGAAGATGAAGAAATGGAGGAAAGTGTTAGAAATGTTCCAAGTAAAAAGGAGGTAATGGCTGAAAGCTGTGAAAGTGGTGTCAAGGTCGGAGATAATGGGCTTGCACAAAAGGATACTGATGATCAGTCACAAGGCGTGTTAGCCAATAAACAAGCTAGTGTTGTGGCTGACTCTGTACAGGGTAGGGGAAGGACAAAAACTGTTGCAAGGAAAGAAAATTTGGGTTTGTTGACAGCTGGATTTCAAGACTTGTTAGCTGTTAAAGCTGAAGTTTTAAAGCAAGGGCAGGTGCTTGATCCTGGGTTGGAGGGATGTAGAGTGGCAGCTGACATTGAAGGGACATCTTTTTTTTGGAAGGATGATGTCTTACGTAGGAAATGGTCGGCAGTAAATGGCACCAAAATGTGTGACCAGGTAGTGGTACCAAAAATGCTTACGGAGCAGCTGGTAAGAATGGCACATGCTAATGCCTATTTTGGGCACATGGCCACGAAAAAGACTATTGCTAGGCTGCGTGAAGTATTTTATTGGCCAGGAATGTGTGCACAGGTTAAGGATTGGATAAAGCGGTGTGAAATCTGTCAGAAAAATGGAAAAGGCTTGAGAAAGGGGAGGGAGGAAATGATTTTGGTTCCTGTTGTGGAAGAGCCTTTTCTTAAGGTGGTAATCGATTTTGTCGGGCCTTTCAAAGTGACATCCAAAGGAAATAAGTATGTCTTAACGGTATTGGATATGGCGACCAGATATCCGGAAGCAGTGGCTGTCGGGGAGGCTAACTCACACACGGTAGTAAATGAGTTGTTGGCGATTTTTTCAAGGGTGGGGTTCCCGGCCGAACTCCAATCGGATCTTGGAAAACCGTTCGTTTCTGAGCTGACAACTTGTTTCTTGGAAAGGTGTGGTATCAGTCTTATAAATAGTACTCCTTATCATCCTCAGTCTCAGGCTGTGGAAAGAATGCACAGGACAATGAAGGACATAATCAGGGCTTTAGTTTTAGAATATCCGGACGAATGGGATGATGCCTTAGCACCAGCCATGTTTGCAATTAGGTCTACTCCTTGTGAGACGACAAACTTCACTCCGGCGGAGTTAGTTTATGGGCGGAATGTGAGGACGCCACTCACACTCATAAGGGAGAAATGGCTGGGGAAGGAAGTGCAAGTTAGTCCTTCAGTGGTAGACTATGTAGTTGAGCGCTTGAATGATTGGGAACAAGCAAAGGAGTTAGCTAAAACAGCAACTATGGCAGCTCAACAAAGAAATAAAGTCTTTTATGACAAGCAAGCAAGGACAAGGCAGTATGAGCCTGGAAGTAAGGTGTTAGTTTTAAAAATGGATAGAAAAAACAAGTTAGAGGCGTTTTGGAAGGGTCCATATGAAGTGTTGGAGAAGGTGGGAAAAGTCAATTACAAGCTAAAGATGGGTAAGAAAGGGGACAAGGTGAAGCTGTATCATGCAAACTTGATGAAGCCCTTTTTTGCCGAGGTTACTACCATCAATGAGGTGGGGCTGAAAGACATGGTTGTAAAGGGAGAGGACGGAGTAAAAGGTTTGGAGTTGCAATCGCATACTTGGGATACAGGAGGAAGGTCGGGTTATTTTACAGGCAGACAGGTCATTGAAGAAGCAAC
>JAHWFP010129064.1:11351-38063 GCA_023313725.1 Lithobius niger | reverse complement strand
ACCCAAAGCAGCCGGCACAGAAACAGACGGATGTATCTCGAAAAGAGTACGTCCCGATTCACCAGTCTCCCATCTAGTCTGCCACCTTTTCCGAAACATGGCAGTGGTCACAGAGCGCAGGTCCCCAGGACCAACTGGGAACTGTATAACATTGTGCCTGGACGCAAAACCCTGCTTAGCAAGGTCATCAGCCAGCTCGTTCCCGAAAATTCCAGAATGCCCTGGTACCCACAAAATAGAAACAGAGACACCTCTCTGAACAGCGCAGAAAAGCTTCCATCCAATTTCCCAAACAATAGGATGAGACACCTGTAACGAATAAAAGCTTCGTTTCAGAAACCCGATGCCAGCAGCAGAGTCCGACAAGATGCAGAACCGTGGCAACTCCAAGTCAAAACCAACATCAAGAGCCACTGAAACAGCCACGAGCTCTCCCAGGAAAGCCGAAGGGAGACCAGACAGAAAGTAGCTAAACTCCAGATGGAATTCTGGAACAGTGACCCCAACACCCCTTTCATACCGATTGAGAGGAAATGAAGCATCACAGTACAACTGAACAGAGTCCTGCAAAGTACTCACAGCCTGCATAGACACAGTGCTCAGTGCCGTCCCACACCAGGCCCACGGACAGGGTGGTCGTGATATAACAGGGGTTGGGAACGCTCGGAGCCCGTTGTCAAGGAGCAGGGTAGCACCCTGCCCAGGAGCCCCAAGCAGATCACGTGCACCCTGACCCAACGAGGTGTAGTCCAGGAGCAAACGTGCCAGAGGATCCTGAGGACCCCTAGCAACAGCTCTCAGGCACAGTCTCAAGAGAAGTTCCTGAGCTCGCAAATCAACTGGTAACTCCCCCGTCTCAACATGGAGTGCTAAAACAGGAGTAGATGGCAGACAGCCAGAAACTGTACGTAAGCAGTCGTTTAATGCCACCTGAATCCCCCGCAAGGCCCGCTTGGAATAAGCAAGAATGGGGAGATGAAAATCAGTGCAGGCTCTAATACAAGCCCTAAAAAAAGGTAGAGACAATAGCACGTCTCGCAATAGCACGTCTCCTTATTTGTGGCAAAGGACCTTAAAACCTGCAGCCGTGACACAACCACCTCCCTGACAAAGGCGACATCAGCCGCCCACGTTAGTTCTGGATCCAACCAAAAACCCAAGTATCGAACCTTGGACTTAGAATGGACTGCCATACCATCAACAGTAATAACACCATCCAAGCGTGGGCCCCTATGGAAGATCATCAACTCTGTCTTTGCTGCAGAGAGAGCAAGCCCTCTGGCAGCAAGCGCAGCCAAGCCCCTTTCAATAGCAACTTCAAGTACCCTAAGGAGTAATGGTAAATCGGTGCCCGCAAACCACACAGCCACATCATCAGCATAAGCGACCACATTGACCGAGAGATTCATCTCAATGAGTACGGCATTAATCGCAATAGCGAAAAGTGCCGGACTTAGACAGCTCCCTTGTGGGAGCCCTCTGTCGGTGGAAGCCACACTAGACCAATAGCCATTAACCCTGGTTGCAAACTGGCGATTACCAAGGAGAGCCAGAATAGCCCTCCTCAACTTGCTACTAACACCAAGCCCGCTCATGGCATGACCCACCCAGGCCACATCAACCGTATCATAAGCGGCCTTGATGTCAAGGAACACGGCAACAGCCAAACTACCATTTACCCAAGCCTCCCGAATCCCCGACTCAAGGAACAAGACAGCATCTTGAGCACACCTATTCTTTCGAAAACCAAACTGAGCCTCAAATAAGTTCCCCGAGCACTCCACCTGCCACGTTAACCTGCGGACGAGAATCCTCTCATAAAGTTTTCGGGCACAAGAGAGCAGTGCAATTGGCCTGTAGCTTGCAACACTTGTTTTGGACTTACCCCTGCCAAGGACCGGGGACAACACCAAACAAAGCCAAGACTCTGGAATTACTCCACCATCAAAACGGCTTTGAAAGAAAGCCAAAAGTTCTTCTCGCCCCTCTACACCAAGGCCCTTTAGCTGGGCATACGATATATTGTCGATGCCAGCAGCCCCGCTCGTCCGGCAGGAGTCCAAGGCCGGTGTAAGTTCCACCATAGACAGGGGGAGATCCAGCTGAGGACCATACTCATCAGCCAGATCTGGAGGGGGTGGCCCCTTGGCCGAACAGTACACAGCCGAGAAGTTCCTATTAAACTCCTCAGCCATTCTCAAACCACGGAGCACACCTCCAGCCTGCCCAATAACCCACGAAATTGCTATCCGTTGATCCTGTGGGCGCACCAAAGCCCACAGACGAGAAAGAGGAACACCCTGAGAAACCTGCTCACATACCCTAGCACCATACAAGGCCTTTTCTTTCCGCAAAACAAATCTCGTTTCAACAGAGACCCCAAGAAATCCATACCATCGCGAATCAGAACGAACACGCCGAAAGTGCTGCCAAGCCTTGCGCCGTTCCTTGACAGCCTTCAAACAAGCAGGGGTCCACCAAACAGGATGATTGTTAGTGCACTTCCGAGGGAGCACCCCAGTACTTCGTCCCCTTGGCCTAACCCAGCGCTGAATCCATGGAGCAAAGTCCCCCGACACAATAATTGGGCGGGAGGAACGCCTGTCCTCGTAATGGGAGAAGATCACCCCACTGGAATGAGACAGAGCCACCGGAAAGTGGTCGCTCCCCCTTAAATCCTGCGATACTTCAAACGAAAATAAATGGGCTAAACTCGTGGAGCAGAAAAACATATCCAACACAGATTCCTGTATAACACCCCCATAAAGCCTGATAAAGGTCGGCGTCCCATTCTGAATAATTTCCAAGTTTAAAACATCCAGGGAACTGGCAAACAGTCTACCCCGAGCGTCACAACGAGGACTGCCCCAAAGCCAGTGATGAGCATTGAAATCACCTCCCAAGACCAAAGGCCCCGGAAGGGAACCAACCCACCTCACCCACTCGTTTTGCAAAATGACACCAGTAACATGAATGAACCCAACAGTGAGACAAAAAGTCTTCCACCACACTCTAAACACACAAGCATCTATACCTGGGCAAATGGGGACGGGGACGAGAGAGAAAGGAACCCATTCCCTTATTAAAACCCGAATTCCAAAATTTGCTGGACCAGCAAGGCAGCTGCAACCTGCCAGTAATGGTGTAACACCCACTGGTTTCGACTAGGCCTAAAATGTCCACTTTCCGACTCAAGCACTCAATGTCCTCTAATCTGTTCCTCGCCCCCCTACCTAACGTTCCATGAGCACAAAGTGAAAGTAAGATGTGTGTAAAGTGGTCAGTACCCGAAACAATGCCAAAACTAACCTATGTCTAACAGGTCCGTCCTGCTAGACTGGTCTGGATTCACGTTCAACAATTGCACTGATTGCAAAGACTGCATGCACACATTGTCCACTAGTGCACAACACACCGATTGCACGCATTCCAGGTCCGCTTCCACAGAGTGAGAACCCTCAGCTGACAGCAAACACGCCACACTAGCTTCCACCAGACCTGAAGTAGTTGATCCCACATCCACCAAGTCATTACATGCGTTCAGCGGAGCTACAGGAGGTACTCCAGCTTGTGAGTCAGAAAGGATGATGGGAGGGACCACACTAGACCAGTCTGGCCCGTCGGTCACCATTTCACTTACGCCAACCTCAGGTGCAAGCGCTGCAAATCTGTTAGTGTCCTCCATAGCCTGTAACTTCAAAGAAGGTGGAGAACTTGCCAAACTGGACTTCTTGGAGGCCTTCCTCCTTCGCGGCTGACGCACCACCCAGCCCGCCCCCTCTTCACCCAAAGACACACCTGGGAGCACATTAACAATAGGCAGATACTCCCGCACACTATCTTGCACTTCAACTCTTGGACCAACATCATAGGCGGTGACCACATCCTTGCCGGCAGCAACTACTTCTGGACCAGGCTCTGGTTCAGGATCAGGAGTTCTCAGGTGAACACAGCAGGCGTCTTTCCTCACCAAAGAATGGCACTGCTCACAATAAACCCACGGGCAGAATTTTCTCACATGCCCACGGGTTTTGCATTTAAGGCACCTTGGGGCCCTATCTGACACGGCCAGTAAGGCTGGAACACCACGCACACCAATAATGTCGGGGACATCATCTAGCACAACCGACTCTTTCAGCTCTAAAACAAGATTCCAGATGCCAGACCAACAATGATGAAGGCCATCCACGTTAAGGGCCTCCTGTCTTATACTTACAACTGATCCATAGTTGTGGAGCGCACTTGCAATGTCACTTGCACTTACTTCCATGGGCAGCCAGTGAATTCTCATCCGAATAGTCCGAGAGTGGAGGTCATATACTGCAGACTTGAAACCATTAACAAGGAGAGACCTTGCCCTCAGAACCTGAAGCTTAGATTCATAGTTGGCAAAAGAAACTTGGAAGACGTTGTTTGCACGAAGCCAGCAAATCCCCGTCACATTCTTCGAGTCGATAAGTTCAACGAGGGCGTCCCTGAGATGCTGAATGAAGTACGGCCTTCCGGCTTGTTCGGCAATTATGATTAATGAACTTTCCATTTTAAAGTTAGATAAGTTCCCCCGATAAAGTTTCTTAAGCCAGGCGATATCACGCTGATCCTGACCCAGTGAAAAATCCTCTTGAGTGGCGGCGCCAACCCCTACACCACTCTGCCTAGACAAAGCATCCAAATAGGTTGCTGGCCTCTTGTTCCCATCTTCTGGTCCAGACGCAACACCAGTTGCATTGTGATTATATCCCAAATCGGCACCCGCTGACTTAAACTTAGAGTATACACCATTGTTCACTGATCCCAGTTGGGCATTGTTAGAATTCTGATTGATAGCACACTGATTATCTACACAGGCTCCGTTTGCTGATAGTGAAGACGCAAACTTTGAGTACACACCATTGTCTACAGAACCTAGTTGGGTATTGTTAGAACCCTGATTGTTAGCACACTGATTGTTAGCACAATGATTGTTATCAATTCTTCCAGTTAAGCCTTGGTCAGCCCCAACCATTTTCCCACCAGTAATCCCATATAATCTAAAGTCATCTTCGTCCAAACCTATTTCAGCAGCCATCCTCCATACTTCATCATACTTGTCATCCGTCACGAAGCCCATGTCAAGTTCTCCTTGAGTCAATATACCCCTTTCTTTCATTACAAGCAAAAAACGCCTAATTTGTTGATCTCGTCTTGCGCGAAACATTAACGAAACAGCAACACGAACAACAACAATGAACTAGCGCTTATTTTGATGCTGCTTGTGCATATTGGGTCTTCCAAACGAAAGACTTGCAATGCGCCAAACTTTAAAGTTGCGTTGTACGTCTGATGAGTGGAAACTTGGCTCGTTTTTTTATATCACAGACGTTGAATGGTTGAAACTTGGTGGGTTTTTTACTTACAATTTATTGTTTTGGGTTTAGATATCAGGACTTTTGGTAGCTGCGCCTAACGTGATTTTTTTAAATTTTTTAATTTATGATGTTCGGGAGTCTTTACATTTTTCTGGAGTCTTTACATTTTTGGTTGTAACCTTGCTGAAACTTTATTTCGGGACTTTACCACATTTTTGGTGTTGACTTTTGTGCAGATATAAGTTATTTTGGTAATTTCATTTGATTTTACGATTTTGTGGAGTTTGGATTTTATAAGTCAAATACTTTCAGTAAAAGCAAATTAGGAATAACTAATTACTAGCAGTAAGGAGCCAAGTATTAATTCTGAATAAATTGCACATTTCAGATACAATGGTAAAAACATTTAACTACAGCAGTAAGGTTTCGCGTGGACTAAACAGTTCAACAACACTGCAATATAGGAAACCTTACAGGGAAGTTTATTTGTGTTCCTTTGCTGTTTTTGACTTCGGATCAGTTCAAACTTACATTAAGCATCAAACGAGTTGGTATTGATTTTCCAATATTGTTTGTTGATGGGTCTGACGGATTTTGTTATTTTCCAATAACAATGCAACTTATATTTAGCCTAATATGGAGGAGTTCCGCATGCCAGATATGTGCAGCACGTCATTTGGTGGTTTCTTTACATTTTTGGTTGCCAGGCTTATTGGTTATTTTCGGCAATGATTCTTGTTTAGGTATCAGTTATCAGTTATCAGTAAGTGACTTTATAATTGTTGGTTTTATAAATTTTTTACTTTGTAGTCGAATAAGTAATGGTTATAGCATGGATTTTGCAACAATGGGCCGGTATAAGTGATTTAATGCACACTTTTGGTGAAGCGACGTACGAGAAGCTGTGGAATCGTCCGAGGTTGCGCAGCTCCTCGTACGTCGCGTCACCAAAAGAGTGCATTATATCACTTATACCGGCCCATTTTTGCAAAAACCATGTTATAACTGTTTTATTACCATACTTTACATCGCTTTGACAGGAGTTATTTAGTGATTTTTCTGCATTTATTGCACCCTTTGTTTCAGCAATTTAGACCCCCTCCCCTCCCTCCTTGTAACGCCGGTGTAACACTTGACGCTACCCTCCTCCCCCAAGAAATTAAATAACAATTTCTTCCCCTTCCCCCCCCCCCAGCCAAAAAAGAAATAAACAACTGTAAGTTTATTTTTATGAATTCGTTTTGGTAAGCTGTACATAGTACCTCGGGGTGTAAGGACCAGAAAAAAATTAAGTCTTAAAAAACAAAAGTCAGAAAAATAATTTGCCCAATGAGCAAATCACGTGCAACCCTAGATTAAGAATAAGAATTCTTAAAAAAAAAATAAGAATTTACATAAAATAGTCAAAAAGAAATAAGCAAAACATAAATTTGCGAAAGTTAGTTTGTTACGTAGCATGTCGCCAGACCCACCCTCATAACAGATGGTAACACGTTTGGTGAATAACCTCTCCCTCCCCCCACCCCGATTTACGAACGCACCTTTAGCGCCGCTTGCAAACTTTAGAAGCGCGTATTCTTTGGGATCATTAGGGTTGCACAGATCTGCTCATTTTAAGGGTAGATGTTGGTGCGAAGTAAGGCAGTCACTGGTGCTGGGTTGGGGGGGGGGGTAGGCCTAGCGCTGCTTGGTTCGTCACGAAATGTCGTTGAACTTGGGTATGGTAGCCATTTACAATTATTAGTGATGATCGTACATGCACTGTTTCACTGTGAATCAACTATTTCGTCTCCGTTCCCAATTTGAAGGAAGTCGGACGACGGTAAGCATAATTTCGAAATGGTGGCCGTCATATATTAACAACGACGATGGTACATTCATTGTTTCATTTGATATCAAGTAATAGCTGGGTAGCTTATGAGCTTAAAATGAAAGATTTGCCAGAGGCAGACATAGATTAAAACGCAGTTACAGTATTACGGAGATTGTAGAAGCGCAAGAAAGAGCAAGAATTGACCTTGAAACTTTAGTTATCTTATCACATCAATAAAAGTGTGCGCTATAAGTGTGCGGTATAAGTGTGCGGTATAAGTATGCAGTATAAGTCACCCACCTTTGTTGCAACAATGGTGAGCACACTCACCATTGTTGGAAATGGCTAGGTTACGGGATTTAGAATGCACATTTTCAATAATGAAAACGGCAAAAGTATGGTAATAATTTCCTTTAATGCAAACTAAAAATAACTAATTACTCGCAAAAAGGAGCCAAGTATTAATTCTGCACATTTCAGATAAATAATACTCATGTTGGTTGTTTGTTGACTGTTTGTTTATTGGTATGGCAAATTTTCTTTCGTAATAACAATTTACCCTGCTAGTTAGTATGGAGGAGTTACATTACGCCGGTATGTGGCATTACAGTCCTGTCATTTCCGGTAAACCGACATAAGTATGCTTCAATATGGCGGAGGAAGTACGCAAGCTTATGCGGGATCTGCAAGTTCAAGGGATTGTAAACAGTAAGCAAATTGATGATGGTATGGTGCCTGATAACGTTTATCTTTTGGTGTATGGAGCAGCTGTGGATCGTGGCATATCGGACCAGGAGCTTCATCTTTACTGGGTTATTGGAGGAGGTTTGCAATCTACTGAAGGTACAGGCTTAGCACCAATGGAAGTCAACATTGGACAGTCTAACAATGAGTTTAACGATGATATCAGCAGTCAAGATGCTGAAGTTGTTGTTTTGAAAACGGCTGCTGTGCGGAGTGATGGAGTATGCAGAGGAGGACTGGCAAGGTCGGAGGGTCAGGGATTCCCGACTGGCCTCTCGCCCTAGTGGCCTCTCAGCAGAAATAAATAAGTTAAAAAGTAAATTCGATGTATATTTTAAATATTTCTTTTTTTGTAATACTCGGTTACTCTTTATTTATTCGTGCGAAGTTTCACACCTTTTGGCTGTACTTACTAAATTATTCTTCTCAATTTGCAAGCAACATTGCTTTTGGTAATTAGCCTTTTTTGTCCTCCAAGTAGGACACCAAAATGTACTAGTTGCAGTTTCTGCGGTTGCGGTTAATGAATGAATGAAAGAGCATCTACGACTGCGTGTTGCAAGGAAGCCGCTCTTCATTAAGTGGAAAAATGTACGTACGCATTCTATCTGGAGTGATGGCATTAACTGACTGGACATTACATACAGATCCTTTGGCTACTATTAGCCATGAAGGTCATAAGAGAAAGAGGAAGTGAAGAAAACGTTTCATCTGTCACGGAAACGAGCGAACTGATGAGAAATCTTCAATTAATTTTAAAACGACGAAAACCGTCAAAAGTTGTTCTAAAAAACGGAAGTGGGATGGTTGGAAGGCCATCTCTGTGAGGATGAATTGGTTAAAGTCTGTTCTGCGCCCGGTCAAAAAAACCTGGATTTCGGTGGCAAAACTAAGACTTCTGCAGCCAGCTGTAAGAATGACACTTAAAAAATCTCTGCTTAGGAAGGTAAGCCCTGAATTTTTTCTACAACTTACTTTTTCAAGTTACAGTGCAAGCTCATTGCGAGTGATCTGTATCAGATTATCGTCATGTGTGTTTCTCACAATTAGTTACAATGTGAAAGAAAAACATCTCTGCAAAAATACCATAAGAGTCACATGACCAAATTTTAACAAATACTAAAGCCTGGCCTAGCACCTTGACACCATGACCGTTTTCGCTAAAGGGCTTTCATTTTCAATTTTTCCTTTCTTTCTAGCAAGTCCGTGCCCTTAACTTGGCTTAGGTCCTATTTCCATGTTTTAAAATGAAGAAAATTGAGATTAAATTAATGTGTCGAGGGCAGATCCAAGGAAGGCGCTGAAGAGACTGAAGCCCTCCATGTTAACTCGCAAAAATTGCCGACATTGTTCGAAAAAAACGTAGCTAAGAGAAAAATTATTCAAAAAAATTGAAAAAAAACCTCGGCGAATTCCCCCCCCCCAACTTTGTTCTGGTTCCGCTCTTTATTATTTGTATCCATCACTGATGCTTGAAAGTCCCCACCCTTCGAAAAGCTAAAATAAGCTACCTTCAGTGTGATAACACATAACACTGAACCAAACTAGAACCAAAACTAGTCACTAGGGTTAAATCCCTTGCTTTTCATAATAATAAAAAAAATAGTACTGAGTCTTCGTGTGAACACCAGGGATCCAGTATTCTTCTAAAGCAACCAAAAATAAATTTAGGGCATGGGAAGTGGTTTTAAAAAAATGTTTTCCCCTACTGTTATTTACTGTCTTTTTTTTGTGGCGCCCTAAGCAATGTCTAATACATATCGTTTGATGCCAGTAAAGGCCTTAGAATACCTAAAAATCCGTCAGCTTCTGGGGCTTTGCCCCGGACCCCGCTGGAAGAGCTCACAGCGCTCCCCCAGACCCCCTACCTGCAATGTTTGATCCAACAAATTTTACCCTACCCCTGCCAAATGCTCTTCGTTACGTCCTGGCTCTGCCCTAATAAGTTGAAAAAAGTGGCCTCTGGCCGTTACATTCCCGACTGGCCTCTTAACCCGCCATCCGCCTTTGGGAGTATGCGACGTAGAAACTACAGAGCAGAATAATCAAGCTCCAGGATGCAAGATCATGAATATTCCGACCATCAAGAAAGTGAGACAGCTGACTTGGAAGTTGGCAAACGTGAGTTGGCGTGGTTCCAAAAGATTTATAGTGGGATTCTTTCCAAAATTAAAGTGGCAAGGTCTGTTATCATAATTTTAAATCAGCGTAGCAGACCTTTTTCGTTGTCTCATCTTGTGGAGGCATTGGCATCGTTTGTTGACTTGGCTGACCTTGAGGCGTTGTGCACCATGCTCGTTGGCCATATTTTCCAAGTTTTACTCCGGACAGTTGACGTCAAGGCAATTTTAGATGAAGCAAGGACGATCAGGGTAAATGGATTTCGTGCGACGGTTCATGATTTGTTTCAGAAGAAAGCAGTCATTAGAGTTCATTGGCTTCCGATGGAAATTGAGCAACGTGATGTTGACGAATCACTTAATGACTTTGGTGTTATCGAGGGCTTTCACCTTGAAAGGGTTCTTCTTCAAAATGTTCAGCACTGCTATTCTGGTGTCCGACGAGTAACACTGCGCTTACACGACGATGTCAAGATTGGTGATTTGCCAGATGTTGTTCATGTGTGTGGTGTAAAGGCCCTTTTGGTGATCCCTGAGCGTTCGCCAAAGTGCCTAAAATGCGGTTTTCATGGGCACGTCAGACGCACGTGCCACAACTCTTACTATCGTGCTTGTCAATGCTGGATTGAGCAAGGTAAAAAGTGCGTTCACTCAGCTGCGGATGCCACCTCCTATGCGTCCAAATTGCAATCTAGACGTCTTAGTGTTAACAAGTCAATAGCAGAATCTTTGTCAAACCCAACCAACGAATTGGTGGAAGCCACTTCCAATATGGACACTGAGGTCAAGCCTCTGTCAGGTGACAACTCGAATGAAGCTGTTGCAGCCCACTTGAGCCTAACTCATTTTCCCATGCTTCCAGTGCATCCTTGTGCCTCGACCAGCATTAACAACAGCAAATCTGATAATAGTGATATTTCGTTTCAGCCTGCAAAACGCAGAAGGGTAATTTCCTCTGGTTCCAGACACCCTGAAAGTGGAAAGGTAGGCAAGGCGGTTGCTCTTGCGAATAGGTTCTCCGTACTTGGTACGATTGCTGAGCATTCGAACACCACTCCAGATTTACCATTAAGTACTTCTGTTGTGGTGGAAAATTGTCCTGTTGACCCATCAGTGCTATTCAGCACCATGGCAGCTCAAATGCAAATGACACAAATGCAAATTCAAATGAAAATGCAAATGCAACTTCTGACGCATCATGTGCGGGTGTTGACGTGATAGGAGTGGGTTAGGTATATATATATATATATATATATATATATATATATACAATTCTCGATTACATTTTGGAATGCACGTGGCATTATTGGTAAACTCGAGGAGGTTATGAATTTGTGTTTTCATGCTGATGCTGTAGGCCTACAGGAGGCCTACCTTCCACCTAATGTTAGTGTTTATATTCCAAATTGCAATGTTATATTTAATAATCCACCAACCAGTGTCTGCATTGTTATTCATTGGATCATTCCCCATGTACCTCTTCCTCTCCCACCATGTCCGGGTCTTGATGCCATTGGCATATCCGTCTGGACAGGAAAGTTCTGGATGTCTGTTGTGTTTCTGCACATAACTGGTCCCATGGACTTCTGTGATTGGCTTAGTTGGGCCGGCTGCTTGCCTCGCCCTATTGCTATTGGTGGTGACTTTAATGCTCACCATTGGTCTTGGGGTGGCAGGTATTGTGACGATCGTGGGTGTATGATCGACTCCTCTCTGAGTGTTCTGAATCTAAATTTGGTCCACGATGGTTCACCTACGTTTACCAGGTTGTGGAATGGCATTGTTCAAGAGTCAGTCTTGGACTTATTTCTTTGCAGTCCAGAATTGGTGAACCATTTTGGTTTTTCGGTTTCGGATGATCAGCGAGGCAGCGATCATTTTCGCATATTACTTGCTACCCCCAGACCATTCATCCGGAGCAGTTTGCGTAGGGTGAATGCGGCACGCCCCATGGTTGATCATGGAACTTTTGGTGCGTGGCTCAATGCTTGGAGCCCAAAGCGTGGCAAACGATGCAAGTACTTGTAGTCCACCAACGACAACCAGCCAGTTTGGTGGACTTCACTTTGTAATGACGCCGTGAGGGATCGGAGGTGTGCATTCCGCCAATGGAAACGCCACCCGACTGTTACTAAATGGCACAGCTACCAAGCTGTTTCTAAATTTCATTTTGAGGAAAGAAAGGCTCTCTTTTGGTTCTCGTCCTTGCTTCCAAGCAAGACGTTCTCTTCCCCAGGACCCACGACCAAAAATCTCCTGGGTGTTCGACATTGCCGGAGTCAATGTGCTCAAAGGTGAAGATATGGCCAATGCATTTAACAACAGATTTGCGGAAGTTTTCCAATCTTCAAGTACATCCTGTTCCCCACCAGAAATTGCAGCTGTGCAATGTGGCTTGTGTTTTGATGCACTGCATCTCTCTGAAATTTCCTGCGCTGTGTCCAAACGCACATCGAGAGCTGTTGGAATTGATGGAATTTCATATAACCATATTATATCTCTTAGTTCCCCTGCTATGCTGGACTTGCTTGCTTACTTTCAGGGATTAAATGATGGTGGGGCGATCCCCCCATCATGGCTTTTCACAATCTTGACCCCGGTTGGGAAAGGTGGGAAGCCAAGGTCTGATATAGTCAACTACCGTCCCATTGCCTTATTTACATGCATGTGTAAGCTTTATGAAAGGGTGCTGGTCAGTCGTTTGTCCTGGGTCATTGACCCCACAGGGCGGATGTCAAGTCAGTATTTCGGCTATCGGGTCAAAAGGGGTGCTCAGGACGCCATTCTTCTTCTTGATTCGGGTATCAGGGATGCTTGGCACAATGGATAGATTGTCCTGGCTGCTTTCCTTGATATCCGAGCGGCCTATGACATGGTTCAAACAGACTGGGTTGAGTACTCCCTCACCAAGCTTGGAGTTGATGTTAAGCTTACTGAAGCTGTCTTGGGGCTCTTGGGCAAGTGTCATTTTGTAACTAGAGTTGGTGGCTGCTGGTCAGATGTTCTTGAGACTGAGCGTGGACTTCCGCAGGGAAGTTGCTTTAAGTCCTATTCTTTTTGCGGCTGTAATCAATGATGTCCTGGAAGAGCTGGCATTGCATACGAATGTTGTGGCATATGCTGATGACATTGCTGTCTGGTTAGTTGGCAGTAATATCCAGCTGCTTGTTTCTGCCATGGAGCAGGTGATTGCTAGTGCCTCGCAGCTGCTTGGCTGTCGTGGCCTGTCTCTTTCGGCAGGTAAGACTGAGGCGATTTTCTTTTTCCCAAGGGATTTTATTGTTATGCCCATTAGGGTGGGGTCTGCATTGGTCACCACCACTACTAGTGTCAGGTATCTTAGTGCCATTTTGGATCACCAACTGTCATGGAAGTAGGAAGCTGTGAAAGTGCGTAGAGGCATAGCCGACAAGATTCCAGCTCTGAAGGCATTGGCTTACTGTCGTTTTACTGCTAGGCGATCTGTTTTGGCGTCGTTCTACCGTGCCTTTATACAGTCCGGCCTTGATTTTCATTTGCCATTTTTGGCAAAGACAAAGCTGCATCTCAACATTGTTCAAGTTGCTGTAAATGAGTGCCTTCGTGTTGTGACGGGATGCATTGCGACTACCCCGATTCAATCGCTCCATGTTGAAGCAGGTGAGACTCCTCTTGATTTGCGTGCTCAAAGACTCTTGGTGAAACTTTGCTGGCGTGCCTTGAGTAGGGATGTTACAGAACCGATATGCTCCTACTTATTCACCTACAAAACACTTAGTAACATGCAGCGCACACGTTTGGGTAATTTGGGCTTAGGAGCAACGCTCCTACTTGACCCATTGCGTTTTGTGACCCAAGCATTGTTGTCCCACCATGCCCGTGGGCCTGGTGCGGGGATCTTGCATCCATTTTTGATAGGCACAGCAGCGCGGCTGTTGAAGTTTACTGTGATGCCTCCTTCCATGGAGAGGTTTTTGAGGGTGGCATAGGTATTTTCATTCCAGCTCTTAAGCTTTGTAAGAGTTTCTTCGTTCCCAACCTTGTCTTCACCTTCGTTGGAGAATTGGTTGCCATTGCTACTGCCCTGGACATAGTGTTAGACCTGTGCCTGCCACATTTTGTCATCTTTACTGATTCCGCTTCTAGCATCGAATTACTGAAGCTCTGCTTTATTTCCTTTTTCATGTCCAGCCTTGTTGTTTATGAGATTGGGTGGAAATTTATTCAGGCTCAACGGTTTGGGCTTGTTTCCCTGGCTAGGGTTGCAGCAATGAAAGGGCGGAGGAGCATGCTCGTGCAGGTAGCAGGTCTCATAGTGAGGTGGTGGCTGTGCCATGCACTGCTAAGGATTTGCGGATTATTGCAGATGCGTGGGTTGACCAGTAGTGGATATCTACCTGGTCTGGTGGACAGTCCGGACGCGCCCTTTATGCGATACACCTGGACACCACACCCCCCGTGTTTTGGCGTAGTTGTCTGTTGATGCGGCTGGTAAGGTGGCCCGTCTGCACACTGGGCATTCTTGTCTTAGGAAAAATGCTTTTCACTTGGGATGGGAACCGAGTCCTTTGTGTGAGTGTGGGGCTACTGAGACAGTACAACACTTCCTTCTCGAGTGTCCCCGATTGAATGGTTTACGATCCAGGTATATCGGCAAGCTTAACATTGGAAGTGAATTACTAAAAGTGCTGGGTGTTCCACCCCATTTTCCTTCCTCTGTGGCTCAGTTTCGGTCTATAGCAGCCTATTGTCGTGCGTCAGGCAAAAAGATCTGATGTGGTAGGACTGAAAGACCCACCTGTTCATTTAAGAAAATTGCATAGTGCCGGTATCTGTGTTTTGTCCTCATGGGCTCCCTGCAGTCTAGTCATGTATTCATGGATTGCTCTTGTTGGTATGTTTGTTTTTAGTTTAATGTATTAGAGCAGGGCGCTTGGCTACGGGCCATTGCTCTCAATAAAAATAATAAAATTCAATTCAACTAAATAACATGCACATGCAAATACACGAGATACGCGACCAACACAATGTTTTTAACAATACCGAACAATACTTTTAGGGTTACGAACAATACTCTAACAATCTATATTTCCCCAACGCGCCAGCTAGCTCACAAAGCCAAGGACCCTCCATTCCCAAACCACCAAAGTTATGTAGAATTAATGTCGCCCATTGCTCACAGTAACTTTCATTCAAAATGAAAATGTCAAAATGTCAAAATGTCTTCTGAGTCTTTCACATAGGTAGTTAGCTAGCCAACATATTATCAACGATCTTTGGTAGCATTTTTTTCCTAGAAAGAGTCGTCCGAACCAAAATCGTTGCCCTACATTATAGGGGCATAATTCCTGATTGTCCAACAGATTTGCAGTCGTTATTGTCGCATGCAAGTATTTTATTCAGCCACTCGTAGTAGTCTATAAAACCTTTGCTTCAGACTTAAGCTTGCCGCCGTCATGCAACAACAACAATACAACAACAATGAAACAACAACTTGGTGGCGATAAAGGCCAAGTTGATAAAGGCCAAAAGCCGCTGAAAGAGGGTTGCAGAGAAGCCAACTTCCAACAGAAAGACTTGAACTGACTGAGCGAACAAAGCAAGCGAAATTCAGTACTTTTGCAAGGATTACAGAAGCCCAAATTGATATGTCAAAGTATCACGAATTAGAAAACAAAAACTTATTCGCTTGATTATTTAGGTAAGGTTCAACTGATCCGAAGTCAAAACAGCAAAGGAACACAAATAAATTTTCCTGTCAGGTTTCATATTCTGCAGTGTTGCTGCACTGTTTATTCCACGTGAAACCTCACTTCTGTATCCAACCATTAGACACGTAAATAAAATTAAAACCATAGCTCAACTTTCAAAGTTATTGTGAGAAAACTATACTATACTTTAAGTCTAGTAACTTATACAGAATTAATAAAAAAAAATTTAATTACACCAAAAAAATTGAATTGCACAAGTTCTAAAACTTGGAATTTAGGTAAGAATAAATTGTATGATTTTCCAGCCAAACGTTGAAAATTCGTCAGAATTCCATTCTTTTCTACACCTGGAAAATTTGCTTATAATTTATTGCTTTTAGTTTATTCATAATTACAGGACAGAAAGCCAGATGGACAACTGATATTAACTTAAGCTCTTTCATGAGAAGTTGACGTCCAACCATTGTAAACCAATGTAAGAATCGTGAGATTCAACAAGGAAAATTTGCAGATGATCTATAGGGTAGTATTGATCACGTCGGAAATTGGGCTTATCAATGGCAATTACCAATATCTATTGCTAAATGTAAGTGTTTGCATATTGGCAAGGGAAATCGCGATTTTGAGTATACCTTACAAGGGGTACCTTTATCTCACGTTGACTCATAAAAGGATTTGGGTATTTGGTTTAATAGGGACCTTGGTTCAACCTTGCATTGTAACTAAATAGCAGCCCAAGCAAATCGTCGTTTGGGACTGGTACGGCGGTTTTTTACCTCAGGTTGTGCTAACACTAAACTACGGGCATTTAAGGTCTACGTGAGACCTAATTTTGAGTATGCAAGCTCTGTTTGTTCCCCGAACTTACTGACGGATATTGACAAATTGGAGTCATTTTAAAGGCGTTTCACTAAATCTGTCCCGCAGCTGTGCCGTCTGCCTTACAGTTTACGACTGAAGAGGCTTGACTTAGCTCCCTTGAGCTACGCAGATTGCAGACCAACCTGATACTAACTTTCAAAATTTTAAAAGGACTTTTGTCTGTCGATCTCCCTCTGTTTGGTCTGAGCGAGATTACTTGGACAAGGGGAAACAATCTTAAACTTGTTGTGTCCAGATCGAGACTGGCCTGTCGATCAAATTTCTTCGCAGTGAGGGTGGTTCGTGCTTGGAACACGCTGCCAAATGATCTAATTAATTTGCAAGTTGTAAACTCCTTCAGAAGATCTCTTCATAAAGTGAATTTATCATGTTTTCTCAAAAGAAATTTTCATAACATCTAATTTACGCGTTTTTATTTTGACAATCGGTCTTTATTTATTGGCCGTGCCCTTTTCTGTTCTGATATCATTTGCTTTTTCATTAGGCAGACTATTAGTGATCATTGATCCTTGCCCTTGCTTTGCAACGAAATATTTGTTTTTCATTTATTTTTTAATTTGACGTTGTACTTACGTTAAAACTTTTAAACTCTTTATATCTTTACGTATTTTTTTCATTGTTTTGTTTTTTGACATATGGCCACCCTTCTCCTTCTTTTCCATTCGAATGGCGATACCATTGGAGACATTTGTACCCTTGGCAGGTCTAACCTTGGTGGTAAGGCAGTTGAGATCCTAACCCACCTTTCGTAATTTGATCCCGTTTCCATTGGTCATGCAATTTTTTTAATAATTTTTTTTTACCTATACGTGAGCTTTTTAAATTGTTTTACCTTTCTGCCTTCACATTCCCTGTTTTTCAAGGTTTTTTAGTTTTTTTTTCACGCATCTTAAATGTAGCCCCTTTTTAGGCTGGCAGTCAACAATCCCCGGGATCCAGCCAGACTTGTTGCTCCGGCGACAAAGTGATTATTATTAATATTATTATTATTGTGGAGAAATAACACCATGTCGTTTCCTACAAGGGGAAATAACACCATGTTGTTTCTCACAGATCTATTACTCCCACACATTCCAAAGAGTGTATTTAGTATTTCGCTAAACTTCTACTAACGTTAATTTATAATTCAACAGATAAATCCATCCAGCAAGTTGTAACAATACTAACTCCAACAATGTGTTGTTCCTTCTATTAAGAGCAAACAATTGTACCAAGACTGACAGATGTTTACAATCTAATACTCTTGTTTGTTACTGGTTTGTTTACACTGTTTATCCATTTAGGTATTGTTACTGGTACTTTGTTGAAAACAAACTCGTTTTTGTTTACTTATAGTGACTTTAATTATGACTTAACTCGTGACGTCACCTTTTTGACTTCCTTTTTTGGGTTGTTGAGCTGCCTTTTTAAAACAAGACAGACATGTTGGTTTTCGTTGCCAACTCGTCATTTTTGCATTCCATGCAACATTGCTTTAAGCAGAGTTTTCCGTAGCTCTTGAATGACTGCTTGCGGATTAGCCAAGTCTTCTGCAAGTATGAACTTTTAGCAGCACTTAGAAGCGAAAATGTCACGTCATGAGTGTGTCTCGAGTCCCATGTACTAGTGTACTAGCCGATGTGGTAAGACTTGAATTCCTTGATTCCTTATACCAAGAGACTTGTGTGATATGCAGATGAGTTCGCCTACTGTAGTACTGGATGGGAAACGGTGTAGGAAATAAATACACGAAACATTATCTTATGCTGTATTTCTTCGTTGGGCTTACCCCAATCCCTCCTTTCCACGGGACCTATAACGGATTCGGATAACGGAACAAAACCCAGCGGAATTCTGCGAGTGAGGCTGTAAGATTCGTAAGCATGCGCTGGCTACCGGACATCCGCCCACTACGTATAGTGGAACATATGGTAGCAGAGCGTGTTTAGTTTAGGTGATAGAGAAATTTTGGAGGGTACGTAATTATGTGCAGTATTAATATGATGGTGGCCTCCGTCATCTTGGTTTAGAACAGTGGTCGCAGCAGGGCCTAACGACTGGGTCCCCCCTCAAACTGTTTGACTGTTATCACAAGACAAACGGTAGTTAGGGGGCCCTGGTGGCATATCTGCACTCAAGTTCTCTGCTTTAAGAGAAGAAGCTTCCGGATTCAAGGGAATGATTTGGGTGCAACTGAGCATACTATCTGGGTAGCTACAAACAATATTTGTACAACCTTGTTTTGCGGACCTGTTTATTTCCCTAGTAACGGTGGTGCTATCTACATCAAAAGTTTCGTCTATCTGCAAATCGATGTTAAATAGATGGTTTTTGCGGATACCAAACATAACTAGGTTATTAGGCTTTCTCTTTAACCGTACATAAACACCTTGGCTTCGTAAGTTAGAGTTACATGCACTATTGAGTAGTCGTGAACCAGAGTAGATTTTGATTAGCTCCTGGCAATTCGACTACATTTTTCAGTACAATGGGATGCCTTAATGGCTTCCCTTTTCTATTAAAACCTCTGACCCTAATATCACCAATAAGTACACCTGTCGTGGTGGCACCGTTTTGAAGCCAATGTGCTTTCGACCCTTGGACACAATTTCCTATCAATGGTTTTGTAAGCATGTCACAGAATCATTAGCCTAATGTGGCTGCCGAATCGTGTAGGAAGGTTTCCTGTTGGCCCCAACATTTATGACTCTGCCCCAGGCTTTTCTTACTTGAGTTAAACGAATGTTGGGAAATTGTCCTAGAAAGTGAATTTTGAGTGATTTCTTCGGACGAAAAATCTTGGCTTGTCTGGTCAAATACGGCGTAGGCTTGGTGACTTTGGCATAAGAATGCTATCTGGTCAGCATTATTGGTTGCTTGTTGTGTTTGTTGGGGTGCACTTGGATTGTTTGGTCGTCTATTGTCACTACGGTTTTTGTTTTGAGTTATTCGTGGTGCTTGATTTTTGCGGTCATCCTGTGATCGTGTTACCGTTTGGGGCCGATTTCTTGATGGACCCTGGCTATTTTTATGCCCGTACCCATAACAGGCGGTGCAACGTGGCCCTGGTGGTAGATCGTTGGGGTCTACGTTGGGGCAGTGCTTAATCGAGTGGGAAGACGATTGGCAATATAGACAACGGAATTGCGCACTTCTTGTAGGTCGTGTTTCGCGTTGTCTTGTGTTTGCATCGGCAATCTGATTTACTCTTCTGGAAGGGTGGTAAGACGTATCCTCTTCACGGAGGAAATTAGAATTCTTGTTTTGCCTTTGTGGGTTGCGTGTACGCATCGATTGAGACATTCCGTGGATACCTACTTCGGCGTAACAGGCTAGAGGATATTGTGTTTCTTCGTCTGGGGGACGATAATATCATAGGCCGTCTTGTAGTTCCGTATGTAGTAAATCCAATGTAAGAACTTTGCCGCCTCTCAGTAGACTTTCCTTGGTGATTGTTAAGCTGGGGGTGTTTATACCAAGTAAAAGCCATATACACGCTTCAGCTTCTGTTAATGCGTAATGCGTCGCAATTATCTCCCCCATCAGGTGTCTGCCTCTTCGGATGTATGCCTGGATTGTTTCATTCTTATGTAGGTCGATGTTCATCAGGTCCCTGAGAAGGTGCATCTGATTGAAACGATCTGGTCTCGCATAATCTAGGGCTAGTCTGTCCCAAATTTGTTTGGCCAGGGGGATCGAGCTAAAGGCGTAGAAGATGTCGGGTAACATAGTTCTCATGAGGAAGGCCTTACATTCTTTGTTTTTCTTCTGCCAGTCTTCTATTTCTTCTGGTGTGGCGACAGTTGGACCTGGAGGATTTCCAGATTCGGTGTCGTGCTCCCAAGCTCTTCTAGTGTGACCTTGCGGGCCCCAACGGCCAAATCGTCCGGCGACTCAGAAGGCACCGACCGTAGTTTGGGGCCTTTTACGTCATCACCTCTAACTTCCAGGAGTGAAAACTCGACCACCTCTTTGCCAACAGATAATCCAACTTTGTCTTCCACCAGTTCTGGATCTCAGTACGGAGAAGAGCCTGGGAGTAAGACACCGAATGCCCAGGGTCTGCTACCTATCCCCTTGGATGTTGATTCACTCGATCGTGAAGTTCATCAGAATGAAATGCAGCGTAAACCTACCCCGGTGCCCCTACACAAGAGTAAAAGGCGGGTACCTAGGTATGCCACTTATGCAGAGGGCAGGGCTCCTAAACGAAGACCGACCCCCATTCGGCTCCAACAAGCCAGACGGGTGGTCACAGAATTACGTCGCTCCAACCGCCTCGCTGGCCTTGCCCCGGAATTCCCTTGCCTAAACCCTACCTAGCTACCGATCTTTGTCTTTATTAAAACCGTTTTTTTTTTTTTTGCATTTTATTATTACAAGTAAAACGACGTGTGGACATTGCACTAACTATTTCCTTAAACGACTTGTTGAGTTAAAAATTATTTCTTAAGCGATAAATTCTTAAGATAAATTAAGGACTCAAAACAAACCAAATCCCCCTTTGCACGTGCGGGACGAGGGGGTGTGTGGAGAAATAACACCATGTCGTTTCCTACAAGGGGAAATAACACCATGTTGTTTCTCACAGGTCTATTACTCCCACACAGTCCAAAGAGTGTGTTTAGTATTTCGCTAAACTTCTACTAACGTTCAAAGGGTTTAACGAGCGTTAACCACTCCTGGTCATCTGCCCGAAGCCCTAAGGCCCTATGTCTGCAACAGCCAGATTCCCAGGCGGTCACCCACCCAAGTAACGTTAATTTATAATTCAACAGATAAAACCATCCAGCAAGTTGTAACAATACTAACTCCAACAATGTGTTGTTCCGTCTATTAAGACCGAACAATTGTACCAAGACTGACAGATGTTTACAATCTAATACTCTTGTTTGTTACTGCTTTGTTTTCACCGTTTATCAATTTAGGTATTGTTACTGGTACTTTGTTGAAAAGAAACTCGTTTTTGTTTACTTATATTGACTTTTATTGTGACTTAACTCGTGTCGTCACCTTTTTGACTTCCTTTTTTTGGTTGTTGAGCTGCCATTTTTAAAATAAGACGGACATGTTGGTTTTCGTTGCCAACTCGTAATTTTTGCATTCCATGTGTAACATTGTTTTAAGCAGTTTTCCGTAGCTCTTGAATGACTGCTTGCGGTTAGCCACGTCTTCAGCAAGTATGAACTTTTAGCAGCACTTAGAAGCGAAAATTTCACGTCATGAGTGTGTCTCGAGTCCCATGTACTAGTGTACTAGCGATGTGGTAAGACTTGAATTCCTTGATTCCTTGTACCGAAAGACTTGTGTGATAAGCAGATGAGTCTGCCTACTGTAGTGCTGGATGGGAAACGGTGTAGGTAATAAATACACGAAACAACATCTTATGCTGTATTTCTTCGTTGGGCTAAGCCCCAATCTCTTCTTTCCACGGGACCTCTAACGGATTCTTGGTTGTCACCGTACGGAACGAAACCCTGCGGAATTTGGGAGTGAGGCCGTAAGATTCGTAACCACGCGCTGGCTACCGGGCATCTGCCCACTACGTATAGTGGAACAATTATTATTATTATTATTATTATTATTATTATTATTATTATTATTATTATCTTCCTATCCTTTTCTGCCTCCCCCCTCCCTGCCCGGCTCCCTACCACAAGTTAATCTTCATGATTGTCTCCCGGCGATAACTTCTCTCAGTGCTTGGTGGTCTTAAGAAAGTCATTCGCGTTTGCAATATTTCATTAGTAAACCGAGACCCAGAAAAGTCGCATGTTTTACTGAATGCTAAAAAAAACACGTATAACTGAGAAAGTCAGCATTCAGTACGCAAGCAAGCCCCCTGCTGCAATGTAAACTCCGAGAATGTTTCCATCAACTTAGAAACAATTCACGTCGGCACCACGCACCACCAAATTGTTGCAAGTAATTTTCCTTCATTTGCTCAAGCATGCAAAGATTGTTGCAGCCCACTTTAAAACAATCAGCTTGTAGATTCCAAGTCTGCATCTACGAAATAAATGCGCATTCCATGGTATCGAAATTAACAACATATCATCGTTTTGTCTGACGTTGTCCGCTTTTAGTTGATACACGGATTCGTTTTTTTTTACCCCAACAACGAAAGTCTAATAGTCAAAACTGGAATGGGTATTATATTAGTAGATTAAAAATCATTTCCAAACTCCTTGAAATAATTCTGTTTTCGAAAAATGAATTCAACATACAGACTGTCGACGCTTCTTTCAGCTTCTTTGACATATAAACACTTGCAGTAAGGACAGGGTCCCATCATTGGATCATTCTCAATAACGCAAGATGCGTCACTTTTGGGCGGGAAACATTGTACTCACGGGAGGGGGATAAGTTGTTCCCCAAAATGGACCACCATTGCAATGGCAAGTGGCTTCCTTATTGTCATCGACGGTTGCAACTGCAATTCTGTGGGCATTTGGTTGCACAGATCATTCCGTCGTTTGGTGTAGGAACTGGAGGTGGAGAAGGATGTACAGAAATGCAAAAAAAAAGAAAACTCTGTTATAAGTTTATCAGAAAGTATAAGCAATTAATATACACTAGGCATATAATTAAGTTCTAAACATCACAATTACTCGGCCGAGCGAGAAATATTATGCTACAATGGTTTATTTTCGATATTCACAAGGCAAAAACATGTATGGTTGCTGCCCTAAATGCGCCACTTATGTGATTTCTTCCCAGTGCCCAAAAGGGCAGTGGTATTACATGATTTCTGCTCGGTACTCGACGTCGAATTTCAGTCAATCCTCTGTAATATTCGAGGCAGTAATTTCATCTTCGAATTCATGAATTTCACGCTCTACAGCTCCCTTGTCATGCAACTACAACCAAATCTGAACAAAATTATGAACGCTATCACTTCCCGAACAGACAAACACACAGACAAACAGATACAAACTCCAAATTTAGACCAGTATTTGACTTTGCTAGCTTCGCTCCCTCGACCAATAGTTGCTTGGATTAAGGATTAACAAAAAGTATTTATTGTTGCCTGCTTGCTTCGTAAAGTCAAAAAGTAACATGATAAAAATCCATCTCTAACTACAGAAATTAAGGAGGTGGACCTCCGTAATGGGGATGGATTCGTGTTTATATGATGGACTAATCAGAGCTGGACTGGGAGCCTTCCCAGTTTGTTTTAAAATAGGATCGGCCTTCCACTTCATTTAAGATTGGCATTCACCAGCCCCGAAAGTCCTTACAGCTTACGAAAATTTGAGCAGTTTCAAACTAACGTTATGCAACTTTAAAGCAACATAGCATTACCATACTCTCCGATAATCTAATTGTGTTATTGCAAAAGAAAAACTAGTTTATTATCAGACAGTGGCAAAAATTACTGTAAAATTTATATTTCTATATCTGTTTCTATGGGTACTTTAGTTTAACAACTGTTCATTCGCATTATTCAGAAAAACAACTTTAATATACCCTGAAAATTTTTATTTCTATACGCTATCACCTCCCACCTCCTCTGATTTAGATTAGGGGTTTGAATAACATCTCTGTAATGTGTGGTGCAGTGGCAACCCGGACCACTGCACTGTGACTGAGGTTGGCGCTAATGACCAAGTTGTCGACGCGCCATTAAGCCTCAATCCCCCCCCCTCCTCTGATCGTGACAGTCTCCAATCTTTTAATATTAGAAATTAAGCACCGTTGAAATGAGATAAGCCATACAAACTTGTACATGCAATTACATATTCTACCTTCACCATAATTTTGTCGAGAACATTTGTTTCTGTTCTATACTAATTTTACTTTTTTTTTACTAATTTTACTTTTTTCTACCATTTTTACTAATTTTACTTTTTTTTTTTTTACTAATTTACATATAGCTGATTAATAACAGTTTTATATTAATTTTTTCATTCCCTTTTTCAGTTGAGAGTGGTTCGGCCCTTCAAAAGAGTGATATCAACACACCAAAACTAACTAAATAAAACAAATTACAACAAAATTAAAACTAAACCAAAAACCAATAAAGAGGTGTCTAAGTTGAGAATGGTTCGGCCTATAGGCAAAAGGTAGTAGCAAATTGTTGAAAACCAATTTCGTGTTGACAGTGCACTTTATTACTCATCTGCACGGTAGTGGAGTTGAGTCAATACACAATTTAAAAAAAAAGGAGTGATATCATATCAAAAACCAGAACTGGTAAAAGGGGTCGCCAAGTTCCGAATGGTTCGGCCCTTCAAAGGAGTGATATCAACACACCAAAACATTCGCCAACTTAATCGCACCGAATAATACTTTGGACATTAAATGAAAACTGGAAACTTGTTCTAGTTTTCATTTAACCTTCGAATTATTAAGCGGTGCGATTAACTTGGCGAATGTTTTGGTGTGTTGATATCACTCCTTTGAAGGGCCGAACCATTCAGAACTCGGCGACCCCTTTTACCGGTTCTGGTTTTTTATGATTTCGTTTACTTGTAACCGGCTTACATGAATGGCAGAATGAATAACTCACGGAGCTTACACTTCGTGGTTTGGCTTGCCTCAATCATGGCGGCCTGCCAACCTTCCAATTACTGCAGACTCAGGAATTGGACAGCTGCCAACCGCCAGGTGTCAGCACGGGTCCGCTGCGAAGCCAGTCGGAAACGGATTGAGCCTATTCGCCAATTGCCTTAGGCAAGAGCCTATTGTTCTGCCCCGGCCCGAGTATTTATAAAACAGGAGAGAATCGTGAGCTCAAGTTAATTGGTGTTTGGGGTTCGTACTGAACGGTCAGAACCTCTGGAGCCCACAGGGTCAGTTAGAAAGATAAATTCTGGCTGATGCCTAATATGTGTTACTCTGTGTATAGACCCCTAGCTATACAGTAAGGAATGAATTGGAATTGAGTTCTTGAACTAGAAATATCTCGTCCATTCCCTGAGTAGTTAATATTTTTGAAGCCTGCGGGATTGCCTAAACCTTCGGGATGGGAAATTCATGTTTTCCAAACCTTCGGGATGGAAAAAACCATGACAATTTTCTGGCGCTCAGTTTGGTAGCCTTGTCCTCAGGATTTGAATCCGACATTTTTTAATGCTTCTGATTCTGTTAGAATTCTGAATGATAAGCGTGTTCCAAGTTTGGGAAGGCAGTTTGTGGAATCCAGCCTGCGGCCGCGTTGTTGGATAAACCATAAAAAGCCGAAGTTTTATTTTGACTTGTCATTGTCATTATTAAACTACCCACTTTCTTTTCTATTTGGGAATAGAAATTAAAGTAAAACAGTCGTTTACGATTTGGGGGTGACCTCGGACTCAGCATGTGGCCGCGTTGTTGAGTATCCTTGAAAACCATCGACGTGTCACAAATTCGACGAGGGCCAAAATACGGGGGTAGCCGATTTACGTCAGCGACATCTCCTCAAAAACCACACACATTTGTTCAATTCTGATCCAACGAAATTCAAGTATCCGGGTGGGTGACTTGCAGTGCGCCAGTACACAAGGTATTATGCCCTAGTTAATTTAGTTAGGGCGGTTTTAGTTCGCTAACCTCTAAAAAGGTCTCTGAGCGAAAAACCGTCGTCAAATAGTACACGATCAGTGGCTGATGTTAGCGCTTCCTCAGCGTAAAGATGTGCGCTCAACGCCGATCAAACGAAAAATTGTGGCGTGTAACTGCACATTTCGCAAGTCAGCTCTTCAACATTGCGGTCGGTTAGAGGCTATTGTGTACGTCGAGATGGCTCATCTCTTATGGCGCAGAACAACACAAAGTGAGTCATCACTTACCTTTGCGGTAATCTGGATGGTACACCGAATTTCTATGATTGAAGCTGGACGGTACAATGAATGCCATGCTCGTATAAGACTTTTGCTGTCAATTACTGCGCCATCCTCGCTGCTTTTCGGGTGTGATATATTACAGTATTTTATTACGCGTATTTGTGGTGTTGTTTCCTATTGAACGAGTGAGCAAAGCGAATGATGTCCTGTTTTCACAGTGGCGGACTGGCCAGAGGGACGGAAGGGCGGGATATTCCTAATGGCCTCTGACTTTCAGATTTTCTTAAAATCCGTAACAGAAAGACTCACGTAAGTTTTATTGGTTCGACATTAGTTTTAACCACAGATTTAAAATTACAAATAATAATA
>JAHWFP010129064.1:0-10951 GCA_023313725.1 Lithobius niger | reverse complement strand
TTTTTTTTTTTTTTTTTTTGTAAGAAAACCAATATCAGCGTCCGATGAAAACTTGTCTGGTCAGTGATTGCATCGTCGCTCTCAAGATTCTGGCTCATTTGCCGTATCGTAGTAGCAAACGTTATGAGACAATTTTTTTTTAATATAATGTACAATATAATAGATATTCTTCAGGACACCATGCATTTAGATTTTTTAGTAGTGTCCTGTTGGTATGTCTGCCGTTCCAGCTTCATACGTCAATTACAGATATTTTTTTATTCTACCATACGACACGTCGAATTACTAATGCAGTGTTAGTGCATCTTGTTTTTAAACTAGTGAGTGCTGAATAGTATGATTAAAAGAACCCCGTTTATTTTTTCAAAAATGAACGTAAACCCGGTAGCTATTTGTGAACCCAAGGGGAATTCACAGGAGCGTTATTTGTTTTTTTAGTTAGGCCTAAAAACCGCGGTTCAGTGGCGGACACATTGTCATGTTGTTTGGTCTCTGCGAAGCCAGTAAAACAACTACAGTGTGAGGTAGGGCAGAAGGCGTGTAGCACGTCCCTGACGGAATGGTTTATTCCGTAGACGCAAGTTATGAGACGTCACTCTTCGCGTCTGGTCGCTTTGTACAGTGACACCGTCTGTTCTTTTAAATGTTGGAAAATCGCAGTATGAGGGCCTCTACCCGCATGCGGGATGGCAGTGCGAAGCCAGCTCTACGTAGCATGTTTGGTTAAATCTGTAGGCTCGCTGAAGTGGCGTTTGGCCGATTGCACTTTACCACACGTGAGTGCTGCGATTTAAGGACACAGTCTATGAAAATGGATTGGAGAATTAGGTTGAATGAACGGATTGAGGTAGTGTGTTCAATGCGTGATAGGCTAGGTGGTGTGGCAACCAAACCCCCCTTGAAACCAGAGGTACTCCTAATCACCGCAATTCCAGATTTCTACTGAATGTTTGAACATTACTTTTCCCAGCAGGTTTGTAGTTAAAGGGTGAAACGATTCTTTTTCTGTAAACTACAGAAGGTCGTGAAGGGAGTGCCAACCTTTTCTGCCTTTCACTGATTAACTAGTTGCTGGACGTGCTTTGCACTAAAATTGACGGTGGCTCCCATTTGTTCGTCTGCTCGAAAGGGCACAACCGATGGATGGGACCACCATGGAGTCTTCATCATGAAACGTGGAAGGCACATGGGTGTGGGGTAGCTGTGTGGAAGTCGACGAAGAAGTACTTTGTGGAGGACTTCGTGGTGAACCTTTGTGTAGTTCGTGGACGTGTGTGTGAGTGCAGATGGACTGCAAGTGTGTGATTCACAGATAGGACTGTGTTGTTTTGTGGAAGTGCAGCGATGCCAGCAATGCCATCATGGACGGAAGTTGCGTGTGGATTCACCGAAGGGTAGTCACGACTGACTGCGTGCGTGCCAAGCCGGAGAGGTTGTTTGGTGGACGCTCGAATTGAGAGTGGTGTGTTTACTTCGGAGGAGTGTAAGGCGAAGGGAGTGCGTCGGAAAATACCAGTCCAATAATTGAAGTCGGCCATGACTGTCCTCGGAGGCATAGGCACGTGGGCCTGCACACCCAGGAGGGACCCTGAGCAGGATGCTCGAACAATTATTTCCGTCGGGAAACATGCCAGTGTGTGTGTTCGAAGTGGTGTGGTGTCAAAGCTGTTGTTGAGCAACAGAGGTGGTGTTATGTTGAGAAGACGTTTGAGAGGTGGAAGGGCCCTCTGGGAGTACTAATCGTCGGAAGCTGCAGGTAGGCAGCGGAAGCTGCACTAATATCAGCCCACTGGGAAGCACCATGACAGGCAGGTACTTCAATGGCAGATGGCAGAAGATGGGAGGAACTTCCGGAGGCGCTCTAGCAGCCAATTGGACATGCTTTCGTCAGTTGTTAGTTTCGGCGTTGGTTGTTACAGCGTTATGTGTTACGAAGGACAATTCGTAAGTTTGTGCTGCGTTTGGAGGACGTTGGACTTTGTTACGTTTTGTTCTGCGGTTGACGACGTGGGTGTTATGGTTTTTTGTTGTTGTTGTTGTTCTTTTGTTATGAATTGTTACGTTTTTATCTTGTTTTCCAGCTTTGTTAGCACAGGAAGCTGCAAAGATTGTTATTCAGGGACCCTAGTGAAACTCTGTATGTTAGGATGTTTTACGAATAAATCTTATCGATTCTGAGGTTCTTCAAAAGCTTATAGAATGGTAAGGGGTCAGAGGAACCTAAAAACAAGTCTTCCTTTTGCCTAAGCAAACACTTAGGGGAGGGGAGATGTAACGGGCTTACATGAACGGCAGCGCGCAACTCACAGAGCTTACACTTCGCAGTTCGGCTTGCCTCAATCATGGTGGCCTGCCAGCCTTCCAATTACTGCAGACTCAGGAATTGGACAGCTGCCGACCACCAGGTGTCAGCACGGGTCCACTGCGAAGCCAGTCGGAACCGGATTGAGCCTGTTCGCCAGTTGCCTCAGGCAAGAGCCTATTGTTCTGCCCCGGCCCGAGTGGGTATAAAACGGGAGAGAATCGTGAGCTCAAGTTAATTGGTGTTTGGGGTTCGTACTGAACGGTCAGAACCTCTGGAGCTTACAGGGTCAGTTAGAAGGATAAATTCTGACTGATGCCTAATATGTGTTACTCTGTGTATAGACCCCCAGCTATACAGTAAGAAATGAATTGGAATTGAGTTCTTGAACTTGAAACCTTTCGCCCATTCCCTGAGTAGTTACATATTCAGCTTTTGAGCCAGTGTCGTAATGTTTTAGTTCGTGCATCAGTTACGTTTCGATCCCATTTAAAATTAAACATGTATAATGTCTTTAATAAACGGAAAACCACAGTAGAATCAACATTCTAAACCACTTTTTCTGCTAATTTTGTTTCTTCGTCTTATAGTGGGGAGCAACTGGTTTGTGTGCAATTTTTCATGATACAATTTTCCGGTTTTTTTTGTTTCTTAATTGGTACCCCAAAGATCAAAAAATGCTTGTTGCCACTTCCGGAACTTATGCAGGGGGTGGGGGAGGGGTTGAGGTGAGGGGAAACGCATTGCCAGATACAACGTTTTTGGTTATAACTTTTTTAATTTTATCTTAGAGAACCCTAATTTTTCTCAAACTAAAGAAAATTTAATTACCTAAAAGTTTTAACCGTACAGAATTTGTATAAAACAAGAAATTAACTTGTTAAAGGCAGAAAGAACTAAAATTCGTACATTTTTTGTTTCCTATTTTCGCTGATAGACAGTTAATTTCGATTATCAGACAAATTTTGTATATGCTTTTGTATTATAGCACTACCGACTACTGTTTAAAGGTGGAAAAATAGGTGTGCTTCCTTTTTAATCCCTCATGCATACTCAATACTCAGCAGCAAGCACGGCCATAGTGGGTGGAATTAGAAAGAATCTTATCCAGGGTGATGGGATTTTTGTTCAATCCAACTGTATCACCACTGACTTTCATATTTCTGTTAACACGCTCTAAAACATGGTCAGCTCCAATTGCACAAAGTGGAATTATGATTCTGTTGACAACCCAGTTTCCCACGCAAAACTGTTTATAAACCTTAAAGTTTTCAATTTCTACCATTTGCATTTCAGCCAAGTACTCCAGTATAATTCATGCATAATGATGTTTATCGGCAGCACGGAAGTACTTGACAAGCCCATCTAGTGAAGAGAAGTGAAATCTCCAGTCATGCCCCCTTCCGTAATACGTTAATCAACTGGCATAATTCAATAATCATTTGTACGTAAAGTAAAACAGCCTACCCTGTTGGTTTCTTATCCAAAGTTGCATCGAATTCATCCATTGCTTGGAAGATTTCACAAACCACTATTATATTTGCAGTTTTCTTGTATGCCATCATCGTTATTTTATCGTCTTTGATTGAAAATGTTTTTTCTAGAAACTCTCCATTCCCAAACCACCAAAGGTATGTAGAATTAATGTCGCCCAATGCTCACAGCAACTTTCATTTCAAAAGGTCTTCTAAGTCGTTCACAATCGGCTTCATAAAGTCTATGGAAATTAGGTAGTAGGAAAGTACAATTTTCGACCAGGACACAGGACAGACAGACGAGATGGCCGCCCCCATGCAAACCGGAAGTGGCACTATTTTCCACGATGGCTGCTTCCCTGAGAACCAAAAGTGCCACCATTTTCCAAGCCCGTAGTTGTCACGGTAACTGGTGGTGGAAGTGGAAGAGGAAACACAGCCATTTGTTTAAAGATGGCCGCCCCTATTTAGCACTCCTAGGATCGGGTATCGGGTATACTATTTAGCACCCCGTAGGACTGGTATACTGTTCAGCTTATCCTTGGACCGGGTATACTAGTTTTTAGCACCCCCTAGTATTTAACGCGTATTTTACAAAACGTTTTTGAATGACGTTACTTCCTGTCGGCCGTTTTAGGGGTGTTTCATATTAAAGGTAGTCATTTTGGGGGTGTTTCATATTGAAGGTAGTCATTTTGGGGTGTCCCAAATTCAAGTCTGCCATTTTGGGGATTTGTGAATACTTTGCTCCCGGTTGGCCCTAGTTTTCTCAGCGGGCATTTTCAGTTTCAATTCCCAAAATTAATTAAAATGGCCCTAACTCGGTAACCGCTGGTACCGAGAACAAAACCGAACGAAATTTGGGCACCCTTTCAATAACCCCACTGGGGGTCCTACCTAACTGATGGCCCACCCAAAATTAGGTACCGTCATTTTTGGGAGTTGGCCCACCCCGGTAACTTCTAAACAGCTGGTCCTACAGCGAAACCGTTCGGGATTTGGCTATGCCTGGCTGCGCTCTACGTGTGGCCCACCCCAGAAATTCGGTATCGCCATTTTTGGAAGTTGGCCCACCCCACTAACTCGAGAACCGTTGGTCCTAGAGCGAAACGGTTCGGGATTTAGCATCCGCAGGCTGTGTCCTACGCATGACCCTCCCTGGAAATCTACTACTGTCATTTTTGGCAAGTTGGCCCACCCCCGTGTTTCGACTCGACTGGCCGTAACTCGAGCGAAATGGATCGACAACAGTCGTGGAGCTTCATGACTACGTATTATAAATCATCGAGAGTAAATAGGTTTGTAGCCCGTTCGTTCAAAGTTGTACAAAACGCGATGGCAACATCAAACCATGAATAAAAGGTCAGTTATATATTTAGTGTAAGTATTTTCGATGTTTGTATAACATTCCTTGAGGTTCTTTTAAAGCAATGTGAAACGAACAATTAACGCACAATTAACGCGTGTAGAACGCAATGAAAACGACGACACCTGAATAAAACGTACAGTATTGGACAATGAAATTTAGACGATGAACAATGAAATTGGACAATGAAATTGAGAAGGGGCAACTACAAGTCTAAATCGATTAATCATGCCTGGTTATGGGAATTTCTTAAATTACGAAGTTGTTAAATTCAACAAACGAATATTAATAACCGCAAAATAAATACAATACTGTGTATGCTATTGCAACTGAAAAAAATTAAATTTGTTGAACACAGAATGAAGTCAGTCAATCACGCAAACTGCAAATCTCTATTATGGAATCTGGATAGGCCAAGAAAATGTGGTGGCTTGTTTACAGTCTCAGGAAAAAAGTAGCATTATGCGTGACAAAACTTTACTGCAAAGTATTCAATTGACTTTAAAAGTATTACCCCATTCAGTTAAAAATATAAATAGAGCTACAGTTTTAAAATTGATTTTATTTGAAAGTCAATTTTGCGGTTTTATTTTAAAGAAATGCATTCAAGAAACGTTGAATTTAGGAATAAAAAAAGCCTTGGAGAGCCTATAAGGAAAAGAAACCTAGAAAAAAACAGCCAATGAAAGAAAAAAAAAACAAAGATTTCCGCAGAACGAAAGTCCAGGGAAAAAGAAATGGACAGTAGACAGCCAGTGGATGAAATGCGAAATTAAAAAAAAAAACAAAAAAAACGTCGGAGATATCCGCAGGAAATAGCCGAAGGAAAACAATCCGGGGAAAATAGCTGAAAGAAAACACCGTTTCCTATTGACATTTCTTACCTAACGTAGGTTTGCTTATCTCTAACGCGTGGTGCAGTAACAACCCGGACTGCTGCACTGTGACTGAGGTTGGCACTAATGACCTAGTTGTCGACGCGCCATTAAGCCTCAATCCCGCGTCCCCCCCCCCGCTCAACCAACCCAACCTATTAAAAAAAAATAGTAAACATTTACATTACATCCACATCCGGAGTTTCATTTTCTGACAGCGTGTTGCCGGCAGTTGTAATCAGTAGAGGTTTTACAATGTTTATTCTCCCCGTGCGGACCCCCCACTCCTCCCCTAACGGGACGTGCGGTGAAATGAAGCTCCTGAGTTGAATATTTTCATCAATCAAGAACGAAAGTTAGAGGTTCGAAGCGATCAGATACTGCGCTAATTCTAACTGTAAGTTGAATGAAGTTGAATTGAAGATTTACATTATTGAGGAACTGTAAGCTGATCTGGTTGAACGAATACCGACCTTGCCGATGTTTTTGTGACCTTGTGTTCCGTGTCCCCTCCCATTAAGAGGTTGCCTCAGTATATATCGTCGGCTTAGGAATCAATCAGTTAGGAATCAATCAGTTAAAGTTTGGAACTGAACGTTTCTCGTCAATCAGGTCACAAAACATGGGACAATTCAACGTCGCACAAAAAGTTTCCAATATCAACTTACGTGCTGTGAATTTGACTTCAACGAATATGCAAGCCCTAACCCCTTTTTTATTTTTATTTTTGGTTGGTTTGAGGCGGGGATTGCCCCCAGCTTCCTCCTTCCCCCTCGTCAGTGATTCCACCGCTGGTTCTGTCAATAATTAAAGGAAAAATGAAGACTAAGCCCAATGTTTCCTATTTTCATTTCCAGATCGCATTTTGTCGGTGAATGTTAGTTCCCAATGTTAGTTCCCATTAACACTATTTTCTTACACCCACGAAGGAGAAAAGTGCATTACTACGCCAATGTTTAAACCGCACAAAGCCTAGTCCTATCCAGGCTAAATTATTAAAACTCAGTCTGCAAGCCATTACGTATTTCGAACGTGTCTACCCGTACGCGAGAAGTGGACTCGTCATCGTAGTGTCCAACAGCTAACACGGACTTAATGTCGTAATTATTCGTCGTAACAGTTTATCATTATCCAACCTGCAACATGAAATATGCATATTCAACATTTCTGAAACCAATACCTTAAAAAAATCGAACTGTCGCAGCCATTCACGCCCTGGATGAAGTAATCCATAAAGGAGCGTAGCAGAGAAGCTAACAATTTTCTGTCTAAATTTCATTGTCCAATACTGTACGTATAGGTTTAGCTTACGTATTTTGGACGATGCCGGCAGAACATGAAACACCCCCATAATGGCATCATTTAAAAACTTTTGTAAAATACGCGTTAAATAATAGGGGGTGCTAAAAAAAAGTATACCCGGTCCAAGGATAAGCTGAACAGTATACCAGTCCTACAGGTGCTAAATAGTATACCCGATCCTAGGGGGTGCTAATAGTATACCCGATCCTAGGAGTGCTAAATAGGGGTGGCCATCTTTACAAAATGGCTGTGTTTCCTTTTCCACTTCCACCACCAGTTACCGTGACAACAGCCGGCTTGGAAAATGGTGGCACTTTCGGTTCGCATGGGGGTAGCCATCTTGGAAAATGGTGGCACTTCCAGTTTGCATGGGGGCAGCCATCTTGTCTGTCTGTCCTGTGTCCCGGTCGAAAATAGTACTTTCCTACTACTGAATTAACATGACTTCCAGGGCACTAGTAGCTAGCTTGCTAGTTAGCTAGCCAACATGTTATCAACGATCTTTGGTAGCATTTTTTCCCAGAAAGAGTCGTCCGACGAACCAAAACCGGTGCCCTACATTATAGGAGCGTAATTTCTGATTGTGCAACAGATTTGCAGTCGTTATTGTTGCATGCAAGTATTTTATCCAGCCACTCGTTGTAGTCTATAAAACCTTTGCTTCAGATAAAGACACATGTTATTGCTTACGCTTGCCGCCGTCATGCAACAACAACAATACAACAACAATGAAATAACAACTTGGCGGCGACACGCTCGCGCGTGTCTTGATAAAGGCCAAAGCCGCTGAAGGAGGGTTGCAGAGAAGCCAACTTCCAACAGAAAGACTTGAACTGACTGAGCGAACAAAGCAAGCGAAATTCAGTACTTTTGCAAGGATTACAGAAGACCAAATTGATATGTCAAAGTATCAAGAATTAGAAAACAAAAATTTACTCGTTTGATTATTTAGGTAAGGTTCAACTGATCCGAAGTCAAAACAGCAAAGGAACACAAATAAATTTTCTTGTAAGGTTTCATAATCTGCAGTGTTGCTGCACTGTTTATTCCATGTGAAACCTCACTTCTGTATCCAACCCTTAGACACGTAAATAAAATTAAAACCATAGCTCAACTTTCAAAGGTATTGTGAGAAAACTATACTATTCTTTAAAGTCTAGTAACATATACAGAATTAATAAAAAAAAATTAATTACACCAAAAAAATTGAATTGCACAAATTCTAAAACTTGGAATTTAGGTAAGAAAAAATTTTATGATTTTCCAGCCAAACGTTTAAAATTCGTCAGAATTCTATTCTTTTCTAGGCCTAGAAAAGGGCCGGTTTTTTTTGTTTATAAATTATTGCTTTTGGTTTATTCATATTTACAGGACAGAAAGCCAAATGGACAACTGATATTAACTTAAGCTCTAACATGAGATGTTGACGTCCAACCATTATACTAGGAAACAGGCTTTGGGCCTATTGTTGCCGGAGTGAACAGATCTTCATTTCAAACTTATTTTTAGTTGGATGACCATACCATTTTGTTAAGGCTCTTTGCCATATAAGGCTCTTTGCCTTTTGGTGTGACGTACTGCCGCTGTTTGCTGGCCATTTTCTTATTTAGGTTTTTTTTTTAGTATATAAACCTAAACTACGTATCGTATTTATTTTAATATGCTTTCATTTGCTGCAGCATTTAGTTTCTGTTTAGTTAATTACAGCCTCTTTTCACTGCCCACACTAAAGCTGTGAGCCATCGCCGCCACGACTAAAAGTAAAGTATGGCAGATATAGCGACCGCTGTTTGAGCTGCATCTGTCAATAATTCGTACATTGTTTAAAGCAACTGCTGTGCAAAGTGTAGTATTAGCACGGCCGGCAGGCATTGCTTATTAGAGTTCGTTTGCGCACGAGAATTTTCAAAAACTGGACCGGAGGCGGAAATTTGAGTACTACGGGCCTTAAATGCCATACACTCACCCTAAACTAATCCTACCTTAACCTACACCAACATTTCAGACAATACATGGCATTATCAACATACTAATTTACAAAACCAGTGTGACTCCCTTATCAGTATGGCAACACAACAACACTGCAACACTTTGAGGACAGCCTCCAATAGACACATCCCAACTATACCACTTCTCAACACAACCACCGTGAAGACCGCACTGTGTACAAGCAGCTGTAAATGCCATGTTATTCCAAGAGAGGGGCGAACAACAAGTGAGGCCAGGAGAGAATCCATCACCCACTACGCAAAACGACCTGTAGCCTTGCAAAACCCCAATGCCTTACGGTATCCCACTTCACCATTCTGCACGTGAGGGGGAACCCCCAGGATCACAGCCAAAGGGTCATCCTCATCATGAAAGACGAAGTGCCGATGCGCCACCCAAAGCGGACAATCAAACAGGAAATGAGTCACAGTCTCATTTGACATTCCAAACCTGCATAGAGGAGTCCGTGCCCAGCCCAGCCGAAATAGGTGTGCCTGAAGCTGGACATGTCCCATCCGTAGTCTCGAGAGCAGACCCGCTTTGCCTCGTGCCTGACCATCAAGGGCCGCAGGCCGCGAGATAGAAGGGTGGACACCAAACAGAGTACGGCCAGTGGGATCCACAGCCCTGCGTTCCTGCCAGACCCTGGAGGAGGACCTAGAGTAGGCTGGCTTGAGACCTCTCGGGCCGACCACGAAACTGACTGCTGGGGTTGTTTGACAACTGCCTCTCTTGGCCAACTCGTCAGCAAGTTCGTTCCCGAACTCACCATTGTGCGCCTTAGTCCACACGATCGATTGACACTCACAGTTGGCTTGCCGAAAATAATTTCCACCCCACCTCAAGAGCCTGAGGATGGGAAACGTCCAACGACGTACAGCACCGCTGGAGGAACCCCACACCTGCTAAAGAGTCAGTAACAACACAAAAGCTTGATGCGCCCAGATCCATGCCCACATCTAGCGCTACAACAAGTGCAACAAGTTCTCGTGTGAAAGCCGAGGGCACAGACCCAAGATGGTAGCTGAATTCCAGCCGAAAACTCAGTACACATACACCAATTCCACCCTCCCCTGTTTCGACGCAAAAAGACGCGTCACTTTAAACAGTTACATAGGAGGAACCCTAATGCTGGCACTGCGGAAAGATCGAAGGGCCGCACCACACCAGACCCATGGGAGGATGGGGGGGGGGGGGGGTAACGAATTGAACCCCCAGTAAACTGGCAACTTCAGGGGCAACAAGGAGGGCAGCCGCTATACCAGGAGCACCCAGCAAATCACGGGCCCTCTGAGGCAGAGACATATAGTCAATGATAATCCGGGCAAGTGGATCAGTCAAGCCGCTAGCAACTGCTCGCTGACACAATCTGACCAGTAGTTCTTTTGCCCGTATGTCTATGGGCACATCACCTGTTTCAACAAGTAGCGCCTGAACCGGGGTTGATGGTAAGCAGCCAGACACTGCACGCAGGCAGTCATTCAGAACAACCTGAATGCTATGCATGGCAGCATTCGAGGTCAAGAGAACAGGAATGTGAAAATCTGGACATGCCCTGATGTAGGCCCTGTAAAGTGAAGTAATCGTAGCGCGTTTGGCAATGGACCTATTGTAGGTAATCGTTCGCAAAACGTTAAGCCTA
>JAHWFP010129062.1:0-13115 GCA_023313725.1 Lithobius niger | reverse complement strand
TGTGTGTGCGTGGGTGTTCACCTTCGAGTCAATTTAAATGGCGTGTTAGTGAGGTTGTTCATTAACCTCTTGTTTTATTGCTAATTGTTTAGCACTTCCAGTTAAACAAAATTGAAACTATTCCTAAAAAAAATTGGGCCTAAATATATATTTTTTTCAAAATGTGACTCAAGTTCTAAAACGTTCAAATGGATTAAAATGGAAAAAATCCAGTCCATGGTGCATATAAAAATTATATATTTAGTATTTCGACTGCTCCTAAATTAAAATTACACTGGCACATTTACGGAAGGTAATAAATTAGTGTGCCCCAAAGGGCACCATTCATTGAAAGAAGCATGCACTTCTTACTTTATGATCTTACTTCATGATGTTTTGGATGAAAATGCAAAATAAAACTTGTGTACATTTTTTTTTATAAATGTACGTATGTTAAAACTACCAAAACCCTACGTGAATAAATGTAAAAAAAATTTTCTTTGTATTAAGTATACTAGCATCAACCGTCTCGAATGTCAATCCAGTAGCAGTCGCCACTTGGCCAGTAAACCTTAAAAAGCACTCGCCATTTCAAAAGTTTTACTCGGCAAAATACCAAATGGTACATCTTGCATGATGTACGGTTCTTCTAATTTATGTATTTATGAAATTATAAAATTTTCTTAAATCGCAGTATTAATGTAGATAAAGCAGTTACGTAGCCCTTAAAAATGTGTGAGCGTAATGCCGCAAACCGTTCATCTCTAACTTGTACGGTTCCCGAGATATCGCTCTTTGAGTGTCGTTCTCTGTTTGACAATCGCCATTTTGGCGAGTAAGCCTAAATTCCAAGTCGCCAAATGGCGAGTGGCGAGCGACCGACATTGGAGAGGGTTGACTAGCATGATAAAGAGACATAAAACTCTTTTTAAAACCCCCACACAGAGGCAACCATGCTTTGGGGAAGATTGTCTCTACCAAGTGGATTTTTGTCTGTATCATGATCGTATTTCCTCACTGAGATACCGATGATGTGTTTTTACTAAAGTATACTAACTAGTATAATCATGACTATAAATAGATGGTGCTGCAGAGATAAGGATTTATTTATAATTGTCATACTGATAGAGTGCCTTTAATCATTTTGTTTTTTTGTTTTTTACTGTTTATGTAATATACGAGAATTAAGATATACTTCGCTTATGGAATGAAAATGTAACATAACTGTGAGACAAGACCTTTTAAATTTACTTTGTAAAACAACCGAGTGTCATATTTTTAAAAGCGTAAATGTGTGACCGAAACATTCTTTTACATTTTATTATATTTTTCATTATTTCTGTGTGTGTAAGTGTATGACGACAACCTTTTTTCTTATTTAAGTACAGTCGATGAAATTATGAATAAATATTGGTTGCGTATTTTATTGTTTTACAATCAAGAGCAAATTTTGTGTGAATTATTTCAGTTATAGGCGGGCCATTTGATACTCTTATGGGTTTAAATGTAATTTACGCAGTAAGTGCCTTCGAGGAAATTCAGATGTTTTGATTTACCAAGTCATGTGCACTGCACGTTTTACACATTTAAACCTCTGGTGTCATTCTCATCTATATGTTAGCATTCTAGGCTTGAATATGATGAATGGGTGCAAAGAGCCGAGCATTTGTCATGTGCAGATGTAAATTATGGCATTCCACTTTAAATTTCTGTGATACCGTGTAAGGGCGGATACTGGCTCGCAAATTCATTTGGTACTTTCTTTATTAAGATGTGACGATTGTCTGTATTGATACTTTTATCACTCATATTAATACTCGCAAATAACTGGGTAATGACAAATCTTCTTACTTAATAATAGTACAGCTGAAGACTGGTCAATTGCATGCTGCTCTAGCTCCGATCTGCAAGGCGCACCACCCCCTCAGGCAGAAAGGGGTGCGACTATGTTGCAGATAATCGGGCACAGTCGCAGACAAAACGTGCCGTTTTGACCAAATTTCTTCCAATACACCATGTTAATCGTCTCGATGAGACCTTTCCGTTGATGGAATAGCCAGCTCAATAGGATAAAACATTGAAAACTTATTCAGTAAAAACCAATAAATATGTGGGTAACCATACGAAAAAAACAAGATTAGTTGCAGATCGTCCCCCCCCCTGATAATTGCTGTCGCAGTCACCAACATAAAAATTCTTCTTCTGGGGCACCACCTTGCTCTGTGTCGACCAATGTGTCCGGCCCGTTCTTGCTCTCGTGGCTCGGCTTGTAGATCGTCGCATCAAACTTGTTTGCACATCGTGTCAGTCTTCTGAAACAAAGGACTGGCCACGTGCTCCGACACAGTCATGATCATCGCAGTTGGGATAGTCCACAGGTTCGTTTTCACCGTTGGGTACCACTTAGTGACGATTGTAGTGATGCTTTTAGCATTCTTATTGAGACTCACAAATAACTGGATAACTTATTCTTCTTAATTGGCAATAGTACAGCTGAAGTTTGGTCAATTGCACTCTATTCTACCTATCTCCCATCTCGCTCTAGCCCCCAGGTGCATGTGCTCCACACAGGTCATCAATTTCACGAACACCATAGTGGTATTGATTGAGACATGAGGAAATAAATACACTACCACCAGTTGAGAACACAATTTATTGTTCTTCATCATGTAACTCTTGTATTTAGTACTCTTCCGAAGAAAGGGAACGAGTTTCTCCGAAAATTCAAAAAGAACCATGAATTGTTCTCAACTGGCGTAAAACGTATTGTTTTCGTCATAATCTTTACTTAATGTCATTGATTAGCCAGAGGTGAGTCTTTCAATTGGTAATCGTTGTTCAGGAAGAAACGTGGGCTTGGTATGGTGTATACCGTCTCTGCAAATTTTAATCAATGTCTTAATTTTCAACAAAAGAGGAATTCCTGTTTCGCTGATTGTCTGCCTTGCTGGTGCTGCTGCACTCGCTGCGGCAAAACATGTAACATGAGAACCGCAACTAATCCCAAAATCTCTAAGTAAGAATGCTTTTTTTAACTTCTGGCCTGTTAAATATTTTTCAGAATATTTAATTTGGCGAAATGGAAATCTCCCTTTCGCAGAGAATTTTCGGCGAAACGAGTAATCACCCTTGGTATGATTCTTGCACTCCCGTCTTTAGTAAAGAACAACTTGGATAAGCTTCAATCCCGGGAGAATTGCTACCTACTTCCTACAATGCTCGTACCTGCCTCAAATAAAGCAAACTATCCACCATGGAGTAAATGCATAATTGTACTCCGTACATGGAGAAAAACTACTAAAGGCAAATCAGAAATATTTATTTATTCAAACTACAAAAGTTCGGAGCTAATTAGTAGCATTTACGAACCACAAAACACTAAATTTGTGTTTCATAATCTGCCCAGAACAAAACTTAAAAGGATTCCTGCTGAGCTTTTTTTAAAAAAAAATTGGCAGAAATCCTTGACTCCCTGACAATCCCAACTATCTAGGACTCCACCAGATGCTAAAAATAGGTAAATGACTAAAGTTACGATTTGCAATTAAAGTGCCACATTTACTTTACAGGCATCACTAGCCATGTCATTAGCTTCTCAATTGATGTCAATCCATGCTTTATAGTTTATTAGATCCGCAGAGCATCACAAAATTGGTGTGCTACTAATTACCTTTTAGGACACGAGCTAATTGCAGTTATTGCTTGCAATTCATATAGGCTACAGTAAAAAGACTTTCACGAAAAGGTTTATTAAATGCAGAAATCGCTCACCTCCAACGCAAATGTTTTACCTTTCAAAATCTGCAGAAATACTAGTGTCTGTGTCCAACCACGATTTATGCAAACACTCGAACTTCAATATTGATTCATAACCAATTCAAGTTGCTGTTAATTTTCGATATTCATTTAAACACTTAGTTTTTGTGTTCAAACAGAGACTATCTTCATCAAGCTTTCTGGACACTATATTGCTTCGGTTCAGTTGTTGATTGTTTTCTGCGTGCTCACGTGACCACTGATCTTTATTCCCTAGTGATGTTGTCACCTGGATGGATTTGTGCCATTTTATGGAGAGTTTTTCTTGTGCGAGATGGTGGTTGGAAATTCATTAGTTTAAATGACTCGAAAATTAGCAGCAATGTAAATTGGTGGTGAATCAATATTGACGTTCCGAGTATTTGCATAAATTAGGAGTTGTACACTTCAATGTAAACGATCCTTTAGCTGTGTCCAAACAGTTAAAGCCAACCAATTTTGAGATCTATAATTGTGTTGTCGCTGATAATAATAGTATGATGTAAAATATGTTGTTTAACGGTTTTTTTTCCCCTGGTTACTCTGCCTGACAGAATTTGATATTGTGAAACAATTGTCAGCAGATATCGCTCATATGAGGGAACATAGTTTAATTAAACTTTCGTTTGGCACTACTCTCACCTGTATAGGTGCCTTTCTTCCAGAGGAAAATTAAGGAAATTGTTTTTTCTTTCTTTTAGAGGAGTAGGCATACAAACAAACCCGTATCTCTTAACGTTTTTAGAGATGTAGATAACAAGAGAACAAGACTGGCATTTTCTAAAATCCATTTATTTCATATTAAAAAATTGTATACTGTATAAGTGATATCCAAATATATTTGTACACAATGAGTATTTCCTTTACCTTAATACTCTTTATTTATTTAGTTTTCTAAGTTACAAATATTTGTAAAACAATAACAAGATGCACTACACTGCATTAGTAATTCGACGTGTTGTATGGCATAATAAAGAAAAATGTGTAATTGATGTATGCAGTTGCAACGACAGACATACCAACAGGACACTACTAAAAAATCTGAATGCGTGGTGTACTGAAGAATATCTACTATATTGCACATTATATTAAAAAAAAAATTGTCTTGTAACTTTTGCTACTGCGATACGGCAAATGAGCCAGAATCTTGTGTGCGACGATGCAATCACTGACCAGATAAGTTTTCATCGGAAGCTGATATTGGTTTTCTTACAAAAAAAAAAAAAAAAAAAACTGAAAGCTTCGTTGTTTTACAGTTACCCGTTCCCTTTCTTCTTGTTCATCCGACTTTTACATTTTTTAAATCTTCGAACATCATATTTTCAGTAAATTCAGCAGGTAATTTGGGGGGGGGGGGGGGGGGAGTAGAAGTCATATTGCGCTGAGGGTACGTGAGGTTGACTACTTTAAATTTATTTACACCTTTTAGGTGTATTAACAAAAGTTAAAATATTCACACGAAAATTGTGACAAATTCGACATTGCATATAACACTGCAATTTCATGCGGCCAATTTTTGTTAGGCTACTCAATACAAAGTACTTGTTTTACTAGAGTTTTATAATTATCTTTATTATGATTATTTGTAATTTTAAATCTTTTGGTAGAACTAATATCGAACCAATAAACTTGCGCGAGTCTTCCAGTTACGGATTTAAAAAAAAATTTGAGAATTCAAGGCCAGGAGGAATATTCCGCCCTTTCCACCTGGCCAGTCCGCCACTGTAAAAATAGGACATCATTCGCTTTGTTCACTCTTTCAATAAGAAACAACACCACAAATAAGCGTAATAAAATACTGTAATATATCACACCCGGAAAGCAGCGAGGCTATGTGCGCCTCACATTCAATGTACCGTCCAGATTCCACCGTAAAAATTCCGTGTACTATCCAGATTACCGCTAAAGGTAAGTGACGACTCACTTTGTATTGTAGTTCGCGATAAGAGACGAGATATCTCGATGTCCGTGCTTAGTCTCTAACCGACCGCAATTTGAAAGTCGACTTGTCGAATTGCGCAGTTACACGCCGCAATTTTTCGTATGAGCGCACACCTTTACGATGACATTTCGCCGACGTCATTCATAGATTGTATACTATCGGGCGACGGTTTTTCGCTTAAAGACCTGTTTAGAGGTTATCATACTTCAAACGGCATACGTATATTCTGTTGAGCATAATACCTTTTGTACTTGCGCACTGCAAGTGTCCCACCAACATACTTAATTTCGCCGGATCAGAATTATACACATGTGCCTGGCTTTTGAGATGTCGCTGACGTAAAACAGGTACCCCTGTTTTTTGGCCACAACCGCACGTCGAATTAAAAATGCCACACAGCTGCGTTCACATCCCTTTTCATCAACATGTGCTGAAATTTGAAATTACGTATTACGCCACGGCGGTGAAGTTTCACGCCAGGAGAACATAAAATGCCTACGGAGTGAAGAACTGCAACAGATTCTATAGAAACCAGTATTGACCAAATCGAAATCCTACGTTAAATCCATCATTCTTCGATATATATATATATGCTACAGTAGCCTTGAATTCCTTGAAAGACCAAAATCCACGGATTAAAATGCCTTCAACATAGCAATTTTTGTTGTCAAAGCCTTCAATTTTGTTAGTGTACTATGCTTGATGTAATGTGGTTAATCGCCAATTTTATACCTAAATTAATAAATTTAAGAACAGTTTGTAGTGAACCTATAAAAAAATCTATATTTTAAAGTCTTATAAGCTAGGGATTAACTGAAGGCAGTTTCGGAGCGCTGTGTGTTGAATTACCTACTCACTTACGTTCCAGTTATTAAAAGAAATGTGATGACTATAGCCATGATCCTGACGAGGTTACTGGCACGGTATTCTTAAAAACACACAGACGGGACAGGATGAGGGGGGGGGGGGGGATGCTTAATTGGGCCCAGAAAAGCCTTGATAATGGTTTTAAGTTGGGCTTGAAAAGGGTTTTGTCTGTTGTGTAGGAACCCTGTCGATCGATACATCTATTTCCTGGCTGCGCTTCACACGACTCGAGCACTTTTTAAAATCCCTCAGAAGGTGGCTGCATTTTGTGGTGCAAAACAAGACCATGGTCATTAAGTGTCTTTAACGAATGAGTTTGATGTGTTGTACATTTTCGGGAACATGAATCCTACCATTTGATTTTGCAATTGCAATTGACAATCCTAATTTATTTTTTTACTGACACCGATTAAAATTGGCCTCCATTTGAAAAAAAGTAACTAAAATTTTACAACAATGTAAATGAAGTAACAATTTTAATACATCTTAGATAAATAAAACTAGTCTTTGGATGCTACAATGGGTTTTTGTTTATAATCTTATAAATTTTATATAGACTGCTGTCTCGTAAAAATCTTGAATGAGATGGTCTATGGATACCAGGCTCGTAGGCAAGGGCTGCTGGAGTAGCGACCTCTTCCTCACACACCAAAAAAAAGGGGGGGAGGGGGGTTCCGACGAGTGTGTCCTTAAGGTCCCTAAATTGAGGGCAAAAGTGGCCTCAAGTTCCAGAATTTGTGGAAGGAAAAAGAAACAAAATTGGAACATGTTGATTTTAAACGTCTAACTCGTTCATCAATAAGATGTTTTGGACAAATCATTTGAGGAAGAAAGTTTCAATTTTTTTTCCCATTTTTCAGCAGTCTTTAAAAATGTTCTGCTTCTGGTTGACATTGGAGCATTAAACACACATGCAAACCTATTTCGATTGCCTTTCGGAGTTAGATATCAAGAGCGGCCGAGTAGGGCATTGAACCATCGACCTTTTCAGAACAAAGGCTGAATAAAGCGCTACTACTCGGCCATCCTGACATGGCCATAAGAAGCATTTACAGCGTTTGTTCGAGCCCTTGAAACCTAGAACTGTCTTGGTAAATAAAAACAAAATTCCAGGCCTGGAACAATGCTTGAAAAACTTGAAAAAAAAATGCTTTTAAGTTCTGGAATACCCATAACAGAAAATCGAGTGTCTTGTTTTACGTGTCGGGTATCAGCTGGTGAGTGCAATTTATGTTAAAATGCAAACGTATTGAAAAAAAAAATTAATTCAAAACACTATGCACAGGAACTAACATGACATTGCTTACACCGATACCGAATTGTAGCCACACTCGTGACATAGGCTGCGTCAGTATGGTTGAGCAGTCCGGCTTCGGACTTTCTCATAAGGTCGATGGATCAATTCCCTACCGAGGCACTTGGACATTTAAGTCCGAAAGACAAGCAAAATGGGCTCGCGTGTGTATTATAAGCATGTTGATACAATGCACAAGTTTTTACTTGGATCCGAAAACGCTTACCTTTATTTTGCTTATTCGTTATAATGCTCTCTCTCACTGTCCACTAACATGAATTTCTTGCTACCCACTCCCTCTCCCACCAGGGGTGTCGCGCGCTGTTGACAGCGCCCCTTGCATGCCCGTGTCACTTTTCGTTGGACAGCCGCATGGGTAACATCGCGTCTGGTGCTCTCGAGTTTAGACTTTTTATTTTTCCGGAATGACCAGCTTGTCCACCTGAAACGGAATTTGTTGGGGATGGCCAAGGTTGTGTATGGCAATTGTGGACATCGTCTTACACCTGGTGATAGGCATCAAGAATGTTACGATTGCCGTTCGTGTGACTTTTTCGACAACCCGTGCGACGAAGTGTGCAAGACCCACAACCCACGGGAGATTGCCAGTTTTGTGAGCACGAGGAAGCAGACTATGCTGAGAAGGGAACAGCGAAAGAAAGCAAAATCGTTGTCTCAAAATTCTACACCGATTCAGACTCCAACCGAAACTGTGGAAATTGAAATCCATACGACGTCAGTTGACAATCGTCTTATTGACGAATTTGAACTGACCCGGGAAAGCTTCACGCCAACGGACAAGACCCCTCCGATGTCAAGTTCATCACTCAACGTTGGTGATTCCTCCACTTCCAAGGCGCAAGAATCACCACAAGATGTCTTGAGCAAGATGGAAACGATTCTACGGAAGTTTGAAGCGAATTTTGAGTCTAGGGTGAAAAAAATCGTTGACGACAGGATTGGACCGCGTGGGCAGTCGCCGACTGCAAAGCGCGCAAGGAGGGACTCACCCAATCCAGGGACATCGGCCCCAGAAATCACGCTCGTAAATGCGTTCGAAGACGTGGGATTGATTCCGCTTCTTCCACCGGAATTATTATTGCAAAATCACCTTCCGGATGAAGAATCTTCGAGGATCGGGCTTCCGGACAAGAATGTGTTTGTCCCAATTGAAGAATCGGCCAAGGAAATTGCATTTTCGGCTGCCAGTGCGTTTAAACCACCAGGAACAGAATTTCGACCGTCGGTGCCGTTTCAATTTGTTCCTGCTTATAAACCGTTCCTGTCGGCGACTAAAGCGACCGAAACAAGCGCCGACTATTATTCAAAGACTGGGAATGATGAAATTATTCACCGTGATTCTGCAAGGATCCTGTCCCCTTCGTCGAAGGGGCCGACAGTGAGCAGGCGTCCTCCGGATTGTGTCGACGACCAGAACGAGCGTCAGTCGCCGATTAAAAACAGTCGAGGACAATCACCGACGCTTGACAATCGGCGATCTCGTTCCCCCTTGAAAAGACATTATCATGTTCCTCATTCATCAGAAGATAATAGGAAAAGACGACGTTCGTCATCCGACGACCAGAAAAAACGATGTTCGTTGGATCGTGGGCGTCGAACACCACCCTTTAGAAATCATTTCAGTCGCCGACAGTCAGATGGAAAGAAGGCAAACGACAGTCGAGCCTCTTCTAGGTCCCGCTCCAGGAGACATTCAAGCTGCTCTAGTGGAGGGGAAGAAAATTCAACATTTGGAGAAATTGAAACTAACACTTCATCAAAGCTGTTGTTTGAAGAAATAGTGGGAATGGTTCACCACTATTTACCGGCAAGTTTCTGCAAAGAAAGACCGGCTCGTCCTCCTGAAAATGTTGACGAACCGCCGACGGTGACGTTCGCAAATAAAGAAGATGTGGGCCCCCCTCCCAGCCTTTTGCCTCAATCCAGACTTCTGTACCGAACCCTTCTTGACCTTGGAGGTGTTCTAAGAGAAGGTGGTGAACCGATCGCATTAGGGAAGGAACTGCCGCGTCACGATGGATCGAAAAAAGAATTTTTTTTCGGACCTGGAGGATTTAAGGCCCCCAAACCTAGATATTTTGCCACCACGAAAGAAGCTGAGGTTCTAACTGAGGAAGTAAGCATGGAATATGACTCTGAACTTTCAAAGCCGTCGTTCATCAGGACACCGTTGAAACAATTTGAGGCGGATGAGAAAATGATGCGGCTGACCATGCGAGCCACGTCACACGCCGAGCTGGTTTACTCAGCATCCACAGCAGCGCTCCAGTCGTATCTGAACACACCACAGGAGTTCCGTGATGAAACGTTACTTAGCCACGCACTCATCTTAATGAAACAGGCATCAACTTACCAAGTAAATGCAATGAACTGGGGAGTTCGACTTGTGGCAAACAATGTCCTTCGTCGGCGAGATGCATTCCTCGCTTCGGCCAAGAACGTACCAAGGGACACAGTTCACAAGCTTCGGCTGCTTCCCTTCCATCAAAGTGACAAGCTTTTCAACGGGAAGCTCCTTGAGTATGCCCCAGAATTGAAGGACAAGGGCAAACCCGTTTTGGACCCGAAAGATAAGCCAAAGTATCAACAAAACACTTACGTGGGAGTTGCTTACAAGCCGCCCTTTCGTGAGTCCCAGGGCAACGCCGGGGCCCCTAAAATTGCCATGGCCTACAAGTCGCCCAAAGGAAGAGGAGGGAAGAATGCCCCCCGACAGGAGCAAGACCAACATCACAAGCATGGACAAGCCTACTCAAAAGGAGGTCGAGGAGGTAAAAATAACCGAGGAGGATCCAAGTGACATCCGGAAGTTCCATCCTGCACCCCTTCACCGGCAAGTGGGAGGCAGGATAAAACACCACTTTCAAGAATGGGAACGGCTTACACAGGACGCCTTCATTTTGTCTATTGTAAAGGAAGGATACTATCCACCCTTCACAACAAAGCCAAGGCTGCGAAACGAGGCCCCAGTGTGGTTGAAAAACAGAAAGGACGAAGCCTTGGAGCGGGAAGTGGAAGAACTCCTCAAAAAAGACGCAATCCAGAGATCAGTTCAGAACACCCCCGGTTTCTACAGCTCGGCGAGGGTGATCCCAAAGAAGGGAGGTGGATCCAGACTCATCTTCAACCTCCGCAAACTGAACAAATTCATCCAACAAGAACACTTCCAAATGGAGACACTGGCATCGGTGAGGGAATCTCTCCGTCCCCACGAATTCACTGTCTCACTGGATCTCGAAGATGCATACCTCCACGTCCCGCTCCACCCATCGTCGTTCAAGTACTTCCGATTTATTTCGAACGGAATAACCTACCACTTCAAGGTTATCCCATTCGGACTGTGCACGGCTCCACACGTCTTCACCTCACTCATGCGCCCAGTTCTCACTTTTCTTCATCAACAACGCGTGAAGGCACATGCGTACCTCGACGACTGGCTGATTCGAAACCTTTGCAAGAAGCAGTTGTTCCAACAACTAGTGAAGACAGCGGACCTCCTTTTTCTCCTGGGCTTGGGCATCAAAACGTCAAAGTCCAGATTCACCCCAGCCAAGAACTTTACGTTCCTGGGGGCGGACTTCGATCTGGATCAGTTCACTGTGAAACCGTCGGAAGCAAGAATCCAATCCACACAAGCAGCATTATGTACGCTACTTCAGGCACAGACGACAACCGCCAGGGTTCTCAGCAAGACTATCGGACAAGCAGACTCGATGGCAACCTTGATCCCAATGGGAACATGGAGAACCCGATGTCTCCACTGGTTCAGAAAGAACAACTGGGACCACTCCAAGTCATGGGAGACAGTCATCCCATTACACAACCTTCCACGGGAGGAATTAACCTGGTGGATGGCGACAAGCAACCTGCGAGAAGGTGTGCCAGTCCACGCACAAGTCGCGACCAGCACAATCTTCACAGATGCATCTCTCCAGGGCTGGGGAGCCCATCTGGGATCCCTCACAGCAGCAGGGCGGTGGACAACAGAGGAAAGGAACCTACATATCAACAACCTCGAATTGCGAGCAGTAAAGAACGCAGTCCGGGAATGGTCGGGACTCCTACAAGGATCGGTAGCAACGGTGATGTCCGACAATACCACGACGATTGCGTACATACGACGGGGAGGGGGAACGCACTCAAGAACCCTCTACGAGGAAGCGTCAGCCCTGTTCGAGATTTGTTTGGAATTCAAGATCACCCTGATTCCCAGACACATCCCAGGAAAACTCAACGTCCTAGCAGACGAGCTCTCCAGGGATCAACAGACGTTAACCACGGAATGGAAGCTTCAGCCCTCAGTCTGCCAAAGTCTCTTCCAGGTGTGGGGTCGGCCGATCGTAGACTTGTTCGCGACAAGAAAAAACAATCAACTCGATCAGTTCGTGTCACCGTACCCAGACCCAAAGGCATGGGCGACGGATGCCCTAAGCATCTCATGGCTAGGGATATCCGCCTATCTGTTTCCCCCGTTCACACTTCTCCCACAAGTGATCAGAAAAATACGCCAGTCACCGGGTCAATACATCCTTGTAGCCCCGCTGTGGCCGGCAGCAGCATGGTACGTGGACTTGCTGGAAATAATCAAGGAACCACCGATCATGCTAGAACCGACCCCGGACCTGCTGTCTCAACACTGTGGGAAGACTCTGCACCCCAAAGTGGAGTCACTTCATCTTCACGCGTGGAGACTATGAAAAGATCACTTAAGGCGGCGGGATTCTCATTGGAGGTTACCAACAATCTCCTCAAATGCCATCGCCCTTCAACAATCAAAGTTTACGAGGCAAAATGGACAGGTTGGTTTCAATGGTGTGAAGAGAGAACTCTTAACGCAGTGGATCCTTCCGCCGCAGACTTATCAGCATTCCTGGTCCACCTCTTCAACAAAGGTCTTTCAGTTAATGCTATCAAAGGGTATCGGTCAACCATTAACTCGGTCCTCTCCTGCCATAAGAAAGAAGAAGTCGTAAATAGCAGAATCATTTCCAATCTAATTCACTCGTTTGGAAATCAAAGACCAAAAATAAGAACACTCTTCCCAAAATGGAACCTTCCCTTAGTGCTTTTGAGCCTCACCAAGGCACCTTACGAGCCGCTTCGGAAAGCCTCACTGCTTCACCTCACGGAAAAGACTGTGTTCCTGCTGGCAATGGCCACCGCGGCTCGGCAGAGTGAAATCTGTGCTTTTTCCCGCGACAAAGACTGCCTCAGATT
>JAHWFP010129058.1:7997-21724 GCA_023313725.1 Lithobius niger | reverse complement strand
GTTTCCACGAGTACTGGCTGGTACTGGCTAATTATTATCATCATTCGGTCAGTTTGAAAGCAAAGTTTAAAACACATTTTTTTTTTCATCAGTTTTCGCAACACTTCCGTGAAGCGTGCATGGAAGTAACTGAAAAACGCTGCCCCTGATCGTTTCCGGTTGCTTCCCTGCAGCTCTCCTCACATCCACGCGACTGGTAAGAGCATAATAATATGTGAGCTCCTAGCTCGGCCTTACCGAATGAGGAAAAAGAAGCTCCGTGAAAATTTGCGTATATAGTTAGCGAAATTGAAAGTTGACTTGGCCGTTTTGTTTGACTTGGCCGTCACCACCACATTTAAAAGTATCATACATAATGTTTAAAAAACTGCATCCCCACCAGGGGCTTATTAACCCATGTTGTGGCCCCCGAGGCAGACTTTTGAAGATGCCCCCCCCCTCACCCAGACACGGGCCCTTCACCCCTTACCCTGATATGGGGCCCCTCATCCTAATATGAGGTCCCCTCACCCTGATATGGGGCTAAGTCACCCTGATATTGTCTCAAGGCAAAATTTAGGAGGAACCATAAACTATCCTGAGTGTAAAAAAAAAAATCCTTTTCTTAATATTGAAATTGCTTCAAAGCAACAGTGGAACACTTGCGAACAGTGCAAAAAAAATGATTTGCATAACGATAATTGCATTGTTGGGGGGGGGGGGCGTTTGGCACCTACCTTGTTGGGACCCTGAGGCAACTGCCTCAACTGTCTCGTGGGTAATAAACCACTGATCCCCACCGAGTTTGAAGTCGTGATAACAATTATTAACTTCGTGAAAATCGTACAGTTGGCAAAACTAAAAATTTAGTTGGTTGTTTTGCTCCTATAGTTCGTCTTATGTTAGACAGTGCTACTCAGAAGGGGTTTCAGTGAAGAGCTGATATGTTACTGATATATTATTAAACCAAAACACAACATCACTGCCAGGATTTAAAAAGTTTCTTAGGTAAAGCAGAAACATCAAAAACGCTGTATAAAGCAAAACTTAGTAAGAACTTCTGCCAAGTTACGCCATCTGAAGTTGTGACATCAAATAAAATCTCAAAAATTAATGAACTGTTGCCTATTTGATTTACTAGCTCGTCTGCTAGCCCAGCAGTGCCTTAGTTTTAGGCCCGTATTCTGAACGCTGACTAAAACTCGTACTTGACTTGAAATGACGTCACACCTATTTAGTCCCACTCACCACCAGAACTTCTTTTGGATACATTTGGGAGAAATCGGGTGGTGAATGGTACTTAATAGCTGTGACGTCATTTGACTTGAAAGGACGTCACACCTATTAAGCGCCATTCACCACCCGATTTCTTCCAAATGTATCCAAAACAGGTTCTGGTGGTGAATGGCACTAAATAGGTGTGACGTCATTTCAAGTCAAGCACGAGTTTTAGTCAGCGTTCAGAATACGGGCCTTAGTTTTATTTAAAACAGAAACGTGAACTAAAGCCGTACTTCATGAAAACCGGGTACAGTTGGCAAAATTAAAAACTGAGTTGGAAAAATTGAGATAGCTGTTTGATTTTCTGTAGCCCTTTTTCTATTAACCAATCGTCACTACAATTTCAATTTGTATTCATGCAGAAACAACGACTTTTTTTCCAAATAAACTTGTTAAAAATGTTAAGAAAATTCGAAGGTCCAAAATTTGACGATAAGAGTGCCATTAGATTCCAGATTAAAGGACAAAGGCGACGCAAAGGGCACGAAATGAGGGCAAAAATTACCCTAAGATCCCCTGAATCAATGGAAAAAAATTAAATTGGAGCATGTTGATTTCAAATGTGGAAGCTTTTCTCCAATAATGCCTTAAGTTGTTTTGGACAAAACTGAGGTAAAAGGTTTCACCACTTTCCATTTTCCGTCGCTCCTATTTTTTTTTTTTAACTGCAGTATGTTTTTGCTTTAAAATGTGAAAGTTTTTTTTACAATATTACCTCTAGGCCTAGTTTTTTGGGATAAAACTGCGAAAAAGATTTCATTATTTTTCATATTTCGATACTAGTCCATTAAAAAAAATGTTCTGCCTCCCGCAAGGGCGTGGTGCACCCCTCCCCTACTGCCCACAGCACACAGCAGTCCTCGTCATTCATTATAGCCTAAATGTCGAAAATGTGCAATTACGACAACCCCCAACTGTCAATGGCCAGCTGGCATGTGTATATCATTTAAACTGAACTCGGTTTAATTTAAATTAGGAAAAAAAACTTAAAAAAACATGATTTATCACAATTAAGTTTTACGAAACCTACCATCCTAAAGTTGAATAAAAAAATCACCAAATTTGCTTAACAATTTGTTACTTCTGTGTTAACTGGAGGCCAGAAACTGGCACTACAATAGCGTAAAATGCTTCAGCTTCTGGGGCCTTCTTGGGGAGCTTACAGCGCTCCCTCAGACCCCCCCCCCCCTCCAACCTGGGTTTACCGGAGCCCTCAAAAGTACTTTACTGGCAGGACTGCTGTCATTTTTTAAACCAGTTGGCAAAATAGTAAAATGGTTAGATGAGTTGGCAAATTGGGAGTCTCTCCCCCTCCCTCGATCCCCTCAACCAAGTACCCTTCGCTACGGACTATACTACTACTATTCCAAGATCTTTGGTCCTGCTGGTTGGACTGAAAAAACTGTAACATTTTCTAGATGTATTAATCTAAAAAAAAAAAAGGTTAGCCTGTGCGTATGATAAGTCCTTAACAGGAAAATAAAAAAATAAAAAATAACAATAATATCTAAATTTCTACCTATTTCAAATTTTAAAAATTTTTAAAAGCCTTTGGCTTCCCCGGACGTCCAGCGTTGGGACCGTCGCCCCGCCCTAACTCTTAATAACAACCCCACTTGGCCACAGGAGTTTTATCGCCGCCGAAATCAATTCCCAGTTACCGTTGTTATCTTTTATCTTTGCTGCTATGTCAGCAAAAAAAAAAGGTGAAGTGCTCATCACGTTAACTTGACTGTTCGTTACGTAACGGTTATCTTACCGTTCGCAGCAACATGATCAAAATTTTAATTTCAAGGCCAGTACCGGTGTAACCAGCTGATAGGTTAGCTGAAACCCACGCCGCCCTTGCCCGTTTCAACGTTCCGAATAGCGGCGTGAGTGCTCGCTGAATTTTGAAGTAGCCGGTCTATCGACGAAGTTAACAAGGATTTACTAATAGTGAGGTATTCTTAGATTGTTTTTTTAAGCTTTATAATGTAAAATTGTGCTCATTTCCCATTCTCCAAGTAGCAAACCCCGGCAGATGTGCTACGCAGACCATAGAGATAGAGACGCCAACAAAATTGTTTGCTCGAATGTTTGCCTTTTATTTGCATGTCTGACGACGAAGATTTTTCTCCCCTCACACAATGACCTCGCCGTAAAACGGAAAAACAACGATTTTGATTTATATTATTCGTGTGGTTATAATATGAACTGTAAATTCATTGTGTTGAGGCGGAAATTTTTATCTACAACAGGGCGAGCCACTGATCTCTATATTGCAATCAGGATAGAGCGGGCATGTGCCGTTCCGTGGGTCTGCATCGTGCTGCCACCTGGTGTACTGTGTGATGAACGAGATTAGAGGTGTGCGGCGATGGCGATAGGGGGCGACGATGGCATTTAGTTTCATTGTCTGCGGCGTGAAACGGCGCTCCAGATTCCCGAAACTGGCGACGGAAAACAGAAAAAAAATGTGGAATGTGAAGTAAATAAATCTTTCAAAAATGCAAAATTATGAAAAGAACCTGCCAAGTTTTCGACGCACGTAGTAGCGATGTAGGACCAAAAATGGCTGCCACCAAGTTTCTGCCCCACCAAATGCCACCAAATGGGGGAAATGCCACCAAATGATACACTCCAGCATGCCATTTACCGCTGTCTTAATTAGTCCAGTTGCCAAATGCTGATTTTTGGCCTAACCTAAAAAAAACTGCCTGCGCAAAATGTTTTTGCGCGGAGATGTTCTACAATATGTCCTTACTCCAAAACATAATGATGCCACCTTGGCACCCTTGGGGAATTCAAGATGGTACCAAAAAAAGGCAACAAAAAACGTTTTTTTGCTTCTAAAATCTAAACCGTTCACCCAATTGAAAATTAACCGGTTACTAAGTAAGCTTATGTTTAGAATAAAATTTCCTTCCAAAAAGGTTCTATTCATATTTCTGGTAAAATTCATCGTTCTTGCCGAATTTCGTTACTTAATTTATTTTAGGCCATTTACGCGTGTTACATACAACAGTGCATAATGTATGTTACAATTCCTGACTTTAAACAGCTGCAGTACCCGTTCTAATTCGGGAAAATGAACGTGATTAGGCTTAGATGAAACATGAAGATGTATATTTTCCAACAAGGGTAATTAAAACTATTTATATCAATTAGAAGCTAAGCTACGGCAGTTTACCATACGTTGTAGCACTGTGCTTTTCGCTCTATTTTACCACAACTACTATCTTTAAACTGGTGCACCACCGTTTCTAATTGGGATGAATGTGCATGATTAGGCTTAGACGAATTCCAACAAGAGTAATTAAAACGATTTATATTCATTATGAGCTAAGCTACGATAGTTTTTCTACAATGTAGCACTGTGCATTTCGCACTATTTTACCACAAGTTCCATCTTGAACCTGCCGTAGCTTAACTTCTAATTAATATAAATCGTTTTAATTACCCTTGTTGGAAAACATAGATTTTCATCTTTCGTCTAAGCATAATCACATCCATTTATCCGAATTAGAACGGGTAGTTTAACAGTTTAAAGATGGAACTTGTGCTAAAATAGAGCGAAAAGCACAACGCTACAACGTAGGTAAATTGCTGTAGCTTATTAGTTCCTAATTAATATAAATAGTTTTAATTACCCTTGTTGGAAACTATACATCTTCATCTAAGCCTAATCACGTCCATCTATCCGAATTAGAACGGGTACTGCAGCTGTTTAACGTCAGGAATTATAACACACATTACGCACTATTGTATGTAAGATGCGTAAATGGCCTAAAATAACTTAAATAACGAATTTCGGCAAGAAGAATTAATGTTGCCAAAAAAATAAACAGAACCTTATTTGAAGCAAATTTTATTCTAAATATAATTGGTAACCGGTTAATTTTCAATCGGATGAACGGTTTAGACACTAGAAGCAAAACAAAAACGTTTTTTGTCTCCATTTTGGATGCCATTTTGAATTTCCTTTTGGGTTTTCATATTGGCTGACGGACTATCTAGTTCTGTCTAGCCCTTACTTTCAACACACAAACACACAAATAAATTTCTTTTTACACAACAAACAAGCCACATACCTCCTTAATTATTGAGTGTAAAGTTGGTGCGTGTACGTGCACTAGGAAGCAAGCGGTAAACCATAGGAGTTGATTGTGTTTGAATGGATAAGCAACTCCCAGCTCAAATGCATAGCCGAAGTGCGTAGTCTTCGATGGCAAGCGTGACTCACGAATGTACCCAGAATACAAAGCGCGTCTGCTACTTCCGCCTGACCAAGCCGCCATGAGGTATTCGCGGTTGATCCGCTCGTAGGCGGTGGAATTTTCTGTGAAATACGCCCTGTACTACATTGTTTATGATGTATCAAACGTAGGTATGATAAGAGATTGTTATATTTCCAGGCGTTACGTGCCATTGTGTTTTGTAACCAAGTTTGACAGCCGAACGAAACCTTAACGCCGATTGTTGGGGAAGTAAATATCGTATTTTTGTAACACGAGACGGGGTGCTTATGAATGCATGATATTTGCAAGAAAACCGGTGTAGAATGAGTCATCTTCTTGTGACAACAGTAAGTTTAACCAAGTTAAAATGTCGTAGCAGCAGAAAAATTGAATAAATTACTAAATCTAATTTAGTACCGTTATACCAGTTTAGTACCGCGTTATACTAGGCGTCGTCTGCGTTCTCCGCCATGTTGAAAGATGGTTTAGATGGAATAAACCTAGTGCGTTGGGTGTAAATTTCCGATCGCGCGGCCGCGAGTGCCGATTGGCGTGGCGGTATGTCCTTTGACGCCGCGCTCTTAAACTTCCGGTTTAGTCAAGTTGCTTATCCACCGAAACACAATCAACTCCTATGGGTAAACTAAAGCCTAACGTAACAACGGGCGCTTATTTTTTTTATAACGCAGAGTTGAAAGGCAGATTTTGAACCGCTAGATGGGCGCCATCTAGTGATTGATATCGTTAACCTGGACCGCTTCCTCCCAGGTACTACACGTGGACGCACCAATTTTACATTCAATAATTAGAGAGACATGCGGCTTGTTTGTAGTGTAAAAAGAAATTTCTTTGCACATTCCTTCGCTTGTTGAAATCAATTGCTACACACAACTAAATAATGGTAGACGGCGCTAGGTGCTGCAGCCTTTCATTCGGTGAATAGGCACCTTTAAGGTTATTAGGTTAAGGTTATAATTGTTTTGATCAGCGCCTAGAGATTATATCATCGTATTTATGCTCCGTGCGTATTCTTCAACATGTAAAAGCCCTCTCCAGACAGAAGAAAATTTCGTGCGAAGCGATGCGTAACTACGTACCTAAAGGTCAAAATTTCTGTAATCATATGGTTGGTGTTGCGTTTAGAACCAATATTGAAGTCTTTTTTTACACCATACTGCGTCGTCGTGCAGCCGCGAGCAGCCCAGTGGCGTAACTAGGGTTTTGTACTGAGGGGACAACACTTGCCATTTAGCCGAATGGTGTGGAGGGAGAACCCAATAACAGCTAGGGGTTCTGAGGGAGCGCTGTGACCTCCCCCAGCGGGCGGAAGCTAACGCATTTTTGCTATTTTCCGGCATTTTCTGCCCTTGTAAACTGCATGCCTTGGAAACATGTTTATAAAATCAGTTTTGGTGAATGCATTACATGCATAAAAAAATTTGAAATGTACACTTTCATACTAATTTAATTTACACTTTCATACTAAATAGTTATTTTTTAAACACTCATGATGCTTTGTTAGAAATGTTGGTCTTACTGTTTAAAATACGTCTTCAGGAGAGTCAAGGTTTTTTCAGCTATATGCAAAAGGTGACATGGCCAATTTGCTTAATAAGCCTTCAATATCTTACAGAGGGGGCGAATCGCCCCTTTGCCCCCCTACTAGTTACGCCACTGGAGCAGCCAGTCTGCTTAGGGCTTTACCTTTGATTTCAACAAGCGAAGGAATGGGCAAGGAAATTTCTCTTTACACAACAAAGAAGCCACGTGCCTCCTTAATTATTGAATGTAAAGTTGGTGCGTGTACGTGCACCAGAGAGCAAGCAGGAAATCGGTACCTTCCCAAACCACCAAACAGAGCGGGAATCACCACTGTTAGAGACAGTTTGGCTCCAAACTTGACGTCGCGCGTGCGCAGTAACGTTGCGTCAGCCGTTTAGTACCTTCCGAATCTGCAATCACAACTCCGAGCAAAATCAACAAGCTCAACAGAGCACTCGTTACTTCATACGTTTAACGTGACCAGACGTTGCTAATTGATTGGACCAGGCTAGGCTAATGGATGTGACCAGGCGTGAACAATGCCAAATTGCAAGCAATCTCGGGGAGGTTGTTGTGGGTGGTTGCCAGTGGTGGAGCTTTTGAGCATGCGCGAGGTAATAGTTTTGCCGGAAAAAGACTGATCGCTGACGATGGTTGACGTAAACAAACATATCAACGCGGCCATAGTAGGGAATGAGCGGAACTGTCACCAACAGTGGTGCGTTCAGTTCATTCTGATCGGTGCTTTAGGAAGGTACTCTTTGATCAAGGTTAAAAATACGACTGTCACTAGACGACGCCCATCTACCGGTTCAAAATCTGCGTTTCAAAAACTGTCGATAGATAATGAAAAAAAGGTTTCCTGACTGTAGGTCGTTGATATAAATAACAAACAGAAGAGGACCCAAAATAGACCACTGATCTCAGTTTCTTGCCGCATGTGTTTGGATGTTGTCCATGTGCCAGACAGTGAAATTTAGCTAATTGGTACCTTCAAAGTGGCAAAATTTTACCTATACCGCATGAAATATATATCATATAATACTCTTGGTGACAACTCTTGGTATGATAACCTTTGATATGGTTCAAAGTAGTGTAAATAGGTAAAAAAAAATTCCAAATTTTTGACATTATGGTATGTTATTCAGTAATCGTTATTGTTACAAAAGAATGGTTGAGATAAAAGTTGTTTGCAATAAGTAATAGTTATTGGTTAAAATCGAGTGGTTATCGATTTTTAACCTACGGGTGCGATTATTGGCCGGCTCGAGTATGCCGGCTCTTATTTAATTAAAACGTTTTGTGTTTGTGAAAATTGCTTCAAGAAATACGGTAATGCCTTATGTCAAATGAATGAAGGTCATTCCATTTTAGTTTGTGAAGGGGGAGGTGGTTGTTAGACGGACGATTCCTTTGGCAGGTAGGCAGACTGTAGGCTACGCTCAAGTTTGTGGAATGTAGGGGTGGGTGGGTGGGAGTTAGATGACGCGTCGTTTCGCAAGGTTTGGCTGGTAAGCTAGCTCGTTCGCTCTGTTCGGAGAGAATAAACTTCGATTTGTGAGGAAGCAGGGATAGAAGGACATTGTGCCGACATTCTGGCAAGGTAAGTAATTCTTTTTGTGCGTTTGTAGTTTGAGAACTGTTTCAAATCACCGGTAATAGCCTAATAGGTGTATCAGTAGGAATGAAGGTCATTCCATTTTAGGTTGTGGGGAGGGGGGGGGGGAAGAGGAGTTAGACGGAGGGAGTAAACTTCGATATGGGCCAGCCAGACATGTGAGCGTTAGCAGGTAAAGGATTTTATTTGGGATATCCCAGCAAGTTAAGTAATTCCTTTTGTACGTACGTTTTCATTGCGTTATGGTTTTCGACGCTGTATAATTTTGGTTGTGGTGTGTGCGTTCACGTCGCGTGATCCGGAAGTGTCAAAAGTGTTGAGATATCGGCAAAAGTGTGGGTTATCAACAAAAGTGTGGGGTAACTTGATAACCCACACTTTTGCGATGACGCACACTTCCGCTCACGGTTAACGTGATTTAATGCACGGTGGTGACGTCACGCTAATACATCCCCAGGCTAAAAGTGTAGTCGTTATATACGGTTAATGTGAAAACCCACACACGTCACAGTGGGTTAATTTTGATAACCCACACTTTTTTGATAACCCATACTTTTTTGGTAATCTAACACTTTACAACCCCTGCTCCACCATGTGACATATGACTATGACCCGACTTTTTAAAATTACCGTACACAACACAAATGCAACCAGCATAAACAGGCACACTTACAACCTGCGACACATTTCTTTCTAGCCTAACACGAAAAAAAAAAAAAACTCGCATACTATGCTAGACCCCCATCCACGGAGGAATGGCCCAACCCTCTTTCGTTCCGATGGTACGAAAACTAGGCTACTGACACTTCCTAAACACACCTAAAAATCTACGAGATTCAACCGAATAGCGCATTTTATACGCTATATCTTATTTAAACTAATAAAGTAGAATAAACACGGTTTTACCTAAAACACAAAAGTCGGTGACTTGGACAGGATGTAGGGACGTCCTCCCTTACGTGAGACTTTCGTAGACAGGTTCACAAAAGGTGGGAATGTCTTCTTTGTATCAAAGGTTATTGAAAGGATCTAGCACTGTTAGGAACCAAGCTATAGGCCCGTTTTACTAGGGGCTGTACCAAAGGCACCTTTCGATTTTTCACTTATTTTCAACTTTCAACTGCCGTTGTGCCGTTTCTAATTTAGATGGATGACTCCAATGAGGTTCATTTGAAAGGTGGGAATGTCTTCTTTGTATCAAGGGTAATTGAAAGGATCTAGCACTGTTAGGAACCAAGCCATACGCCTGTTTTACTAGGGGCTGTACCAAAGGCACCTTTCGATTTTTCACTTATTTTTAACTTTCAACTGCCGTTGTGCCGTTTCTAATTTAGATGGATGACTCCAATGAGGTTCATTTGAAAGGTGGGAATGTCTTTGCGTAAAGGGTAACTGAAAGGGTCTTTACTGTGCAGGAACCATGCGACGCCTATTTCACTAGAGGCTAGTACCACAACCACCGTTGGTATTTTCACTTATTTTCAACTTATGTTTCAACTGTCGTTGTTGCAAGAAATTGAGGCGGGGCTCCAGCTTGAATTGCGATGAGGATATTAATCGTATTAGCTGAAGTTATCTCGTGAGCATGTGATTACATGTCTGTGAACCCATCCTGTTGGCTTTGCCCATCCTTCATGACAATCTTGATTGTCTTTTGTAACTGTATCCGTACCTAACACCTCATGAGTTGAAGTACCAGGGCGCAACTCGTTCTCGGAAAGACTTAATCAGATGCTTCAAACCAAGTGCTTCAAGTCTACCAACCAAATCACCCTGCACCGATTAAAACATGTTCAACAGTTTAAACAAGTATTATTGATTTAGTGATAATGTCATGTATTTTTGCAGTTGATAGAATCAGGAGCAGCATACAGGAGTCACCACCGCTCGTCCTGTGCCGCGAGCTCCTGCAGCCAATCGTCGAACGTGTATCATCATTTTTGTTTGCTTTTGCAGAAGATGTTCAGAAGTACAGTCGTATACGTTAAAATAATGCCGATAATAGAGCAGTGACATTTGCCGCCATATTGGCACCAGTATGGGTTTTGGAGGGCATAACTACAAGGTGCACTACATAAACAAGCGGCTACAGCGACTGCCTAGTCGCGCCGGTCTTCTGTACAGTTTCTCCACTTCCAGTGTTGAGGCGCACACCTCTATCATGCACTACAACAGCTATTTATATTATACTAATCTATAAGCAGTAGCCATCACAATTGCCGGTTAAAAATGTGTTAGCTTTTAGGCCTGTTTTACATTTTAGGCGTAATTGTCAGCTCTTAGGCCTAATTTTAACCAGCAGTTTTAATTTCGTAAGTAGCTGCTAACGAAGATATTGCTTGTATAGTAAGGCTATTCATTTTTGCAACACGGTGCGCCTTCAGGCACACAGTTACAGTATTACAACGTAACGCGCAACGTAGCCTATATAGATCAGTGGTAGTAGGGAAGTGACGAGAGAGACGCTGTTGATGAAGCCAACAACAGAGACTAGCAGCAACTTGACGTTGCCATGGTAACATCATTCTAGGCCTAATTTTCATTTTTTAGGCCTAATTTAAAAAATGCAGTTTTAATTTCGTAAATAGAAGATAGGCCTAATGGAGAATTTGGTTCGACGGTAAGCCTATTCATTCATACAACAATGCGACGAGACTATTTAAACGAAGCTAAAATCCATTTGTTTTTATTGAGGATTTTAATTTAGGATTTTAATTCGACGATCAAATGTTATTATTGAATTTAGTTACGTCGAAGAAGTCTATTAGCTATGAGGAAGTAACGATACTTTAATTTGCCGTGTTATTTAACTAGCTTCTCACACTGAATCTAACGTTGTAAACAATGGTCGTCAATATCTGGTATCGTTGAAAAAAGCGACGGACGGATGAAAAAAGTCGTTGCAATAGTCTTCTCAGCCGATACGGCGCTGTACAGAAGACTAAAATGGAGGGAAAAACAACGGAAGAGCGGATTTCTTAGGCTTAAAATAACATTGTTTTCTCCAACAACAAAAATCGCGCGTTTTAGGTCTAAGAAATCACTCTTCACAGCATCGGCTTCAGTATGACGCCCTTCTGTTTCTCTCTGAAGTGCCCCTTGCAGCTAACCCATTAAGGTTCCAGCATAGAGTTATATACAATAATACTACGTCGTGTCACTGCTCGATACGCTGAGAAAACATTACCGTCTAGATTTTATTGTCAATAAATAGAATTGTATGACTGTCTTAAGTGGCACCGTCTCGAATGAAAATCCTGCGAAAATACCATGGCGCCATCTAGCAGCAGTGATGATGTTTACCTTTGTAGCTTGCTTCCACGTGCACAAGGACGTACCATATTTCCACTTAATAGTTAAGGAAGCACGTTGCTTGTATGGTTCGTTAAAAGACGTGGTAGTGTGCATTCCTTTGCTTGATGCAAGTGCTAGATAGTACTAGATGGTGCTAGATGTTGTCAGATTCTTCAGACTTTCAATCAGGGATAGTGCCACTTTAATTACTTTATATGTATACAGCTTTGTAGTTTCCGTTACATCCACCATAACTACGAAAACACGACCGTGTTTGCAGTTGATGATCGAATTTTGCATTGGTAACACCTGTTTTGTAGCAACCCGCATGGATGCATCAAGCACTGCTCGAAACAAAGAAACGAGACGGATCCTATACATGCAGCGCTGCAAATTCCAGCTATATAGTGTTGGTGAAAAGAAACAACCCTTTACTGAATTGTTGTATCGCTGTGAGGAAAAGAATAGCAGGGAAGCAGTACTGGGTGCAAGTAATGAATCTGGTGACGATGTCACGCACATGTCACACAAGCTCCCGTCATTCGTACCTCAAAAGATGCGGAATGCGAGGCTTTGCATTGCCAGGTTCCTGCACTTGTAAAACATGTGTTTTAAAATAAACACATATTAGAAAACACCTAGTATTTTTAGATAAAAAAAAAAAACACATAGCGTTTTACAGTTGATAGCCCATGCAGAGAAGAAACCGTTCAAGCTACATATAGCGTTTATATAATGTTACAGACGTTTAAAATAAAACAATGCGCTTCAATACGCACATTTATGCTTAAACACAAGTAGCGACGGTAGTATTTAAAATAAATCAATAATATTTTTTTATCTTAAAACAGTAGTGTTTATTTTACAACATATGGTGCAACATAAGTTTTCGTTAACACAATTTTCCGAAAGATATGAGCTTTAATAAAACCTACGTGTTTCATTGAACACCTTTGCGGTTACATGTTTCAAAGCATGTGCTTATAAATTGTTGCAAACTAAATGTTAGTGTTTGATTTCACGATCAAAATTGAATGCAAGGCGTATAAAGCAGTAGGAAGAAGACACCCCGGACACACGGGCTGTGCCTGCTAATTAATAATAATAATTAAAAAAAAAACTATTTAATAATAGAGGTTTTCATTAAATGTTTAGCAAGTGTGGCCCGTGTCTACCTGGTGTCATGTACTGTGTTATTTTAATTGCATAGTCACGTCTACAACAATGCATACATTTTGAAAGGTTTCTTCTCAATCCACGCTATTTGTAATACAGGGGTGTACTGGCCATACTGGAAATCGGGAGGTTTCCCGTTGGGCCTATGCTCCGATGGCATGCGGGCATTTATTAGCATTAGTAACTACAGCTCCACGTGAAGCACCACCCTTCCCGATTGCAGCACCAGTCAACATGTGGATCAGTAAAGCACCAGCCGTTGCAACTCTTTTCCTCAAAGTTCAAACTCATTCTTCGTTTAGAAAAAAATCATTTCGGTAAAGAAGACAATTACGACGAAACGAATAAGTGCAAGTCGTTCGGCACCGGTTGTTTTCCGAAATAGCCTCCAACCCAATGTAATTAATGCATTAGCGCTGAAAACATTAGGATGACATGACAATGGCGTATATGTATAAATTAGAAGGTCATTCATGCTCGTTCCCATGATGTCCCTGCGTCGTGTACTCATTCAAAGCCTCTTAAAGTAAATTAATGACAGTTTAAATGTAAACTTTCTGAGAACTTGAACGCAAAAGTATTCCGACCTCCACTCCCCCCCCCCCCCCCCCATTTTT
>JAHWFP010129055.1:4979-15539 GCA_023313725.1 Lithobius niger | reverse complement strand
AGGAGGAAAAAGTTCTGGAGAATTGGAACAGGAAATCTCTCCCTGTTCCATGGGCAAAGTAGTATCAAGATGTTGAGGGGACACAACGGACCCCTCAGCAAGCTGGCCGTTCAACGACAGTTTCACTTTCTCTCCTGGTGGCGACGTCCTCACGGGTGGTGATGAGGCCTTACCAGCAGGAGCCTTTTTCTTCAACTTTTTCTGTGGTTCACTCCGGGCAGGCGGAGGCTTAGCTGAAGCCCCATCCTGCTTGGGAACAGTTACAGCAGCAGGAACAGCAGCAGGAGCAGAAGCATTTGCAGGCTGGGCAGATGTCGACGGCAATGCAGCAACCGGGTCCGAAGGACCCAAAAGACCCTGCAGAGATGGATGTTGCTGGGTCAACAAAGTAATAAGCTTGCCCACCGTCATCGTCAAAGACCTGAGCTCAGAGCGTAAATCTGCGAAATCAGCAGACTCACTAACTGGGCCAGGCGTTGGCGCACTGCACACCTGCGCAAAAGAACGAGTCATTGCCGCTGCCGGTAGCCTGGCTTTCTTTCGGGCCTCCGAGTAGGAAAGCCCGTCCTTCACCTTTAGTTCCTGCACTCGACGTTCCTCAACATAAACACGACAGTCCCGTGAAGAGGCTTGGTGCTGACCACCGCAGTTGACGCACTGCTTCGGGCCAGCACAGTCAGCGCCTTCATGGGCTGCCTGAGCACAGGAAACACAGGTAGGCCTACCTTTACACGAGCCGCTGGTATGGCCGAAACGTTGACAGCGGAAACACCGCATCGGATTCGGAACGTAACTCCTGACCTTCAAGCGCAGGTAACCGGCAGTAATGTGCTGCGGTGCAACCGGCGTATCAAAGGTCAGGAAAAAGGTGTCAGTTGGCTGGGCACCATTCTCGCCTTTCCGTGTCAAACGCCTCACAGCCGTAACACCCTGCGACTTGAGTTCGTCCAGGATGGCATCATCACCGAGACCCCTTAAATCAAAGCATGTCACGACCCCCTTGCTGCTGTTCAAAGTACGATGCGGCTCGACATGCACTGGGCATGACCCCAGGGCACTCGCTTTTAAAAGCCTCTTCGCCTGACCATCGTCTGCAACTTCTACAAGGTATCCCCCAGCACGGAGCCGAGAGACACTCTTCGGATCCGAACCACAGATCCCTTTCAGCGCTTTGTGGACAGCGAACGGACCGAGTTGTGTAACATCTCGGCCCTCGCCTGTCACCACCAGGAACTTCGGGACTTGGTCCCGACCCTTACGAAAGTCTGGTAACTGGGCACCAGGCCCAACCATCTCGGGTTCCCTCCTCTGGCGCTTGCTAGTGCGGCGAGGAGGGGAAGAATTTTGGGGGGAGGGGGGAGAAGTAGTTGCCATGTACAGCAAAATAAGTCGCGGCGGTGCGCCCCCCAGAAAAGAAAAACCCCGCGCGGCACTCGGGTGATGCAGGGCCGGAAGCCGCATATCCAGGGCCCTGCACCAGGAAGCTAACACCGCCGTCTATCTCGGTGAGGTGGCAGCCTAAGCATGCCGAGAGGCGAGGCCACCAAGGAAGCCGTACACACCACCTCCCTCGATAACCCAAACAGTTCGGGTCCGTGATGCAGATGGATACAGCACAAGCCGCCTCCCCACAACGACAGAACCCGAAAAGTCATAGCCGATTGACCTTAGGCCGGCTCGCCCAGGCCACCCGTCCTCCGGAATAAGGAGCCAAAGCCCGAAAGCCAGGATCTCCGCCTCCACGGATTACTAGGTTGCAGCACACGGCCAACATGCTGGGGGATGAGGACGAAAAGCCCAGTGGCCAGAATGGGCAATCGGAATCAAACCCAAAAGGGGATTCAAACCGCCAAACATCCTCTAAGCAGCCACCCCGGGCCCGGTTTGTCTGGATGTCCCTTCACCTCTTTCGGACTAGTGCTTGCGACGGGTGTTAAACCTGCCCGCCATACACACCGTAGGCGCACTCGCAAACCGTAGTGTTGAGGTTGCTAGTGTTCAAGACGGACAAAAAACCCTCCGCCACGCAGACCCTTGGCACACTAGCAAACCGTGATCTTGGGTTCCCTTTTAGTCGCCTCCTACGACACGCAGGGGTACGGTGGGCTTATTCTACCCCCAGCCCACAGGGGGTCCTAAAGGAAGAGAAAGTGGAAAATTCATTTAAGGGGGGCAGGAGGGGGGGAACCCCTAGATGAACTCAAAACACGTCCCCTTCTATGGTGATCAATGATTGATGGTTATTTGGAGGCTAAACCAATTTATACGGCTGTCAAATCCACTGGGTCAATACTTTTGACTCACCCTGTATATATTTACTTTTATTAATTAATTGGATTTTATTAATAGCCTACTGACAATATTCTACAGTGAAGTATAGTAAGGGTTTTATATGCATAAACACAGTTGACTCTAAAAAATCCAAGTATAATAAAATAGCTAATTATCTAAATAAGACAGGAAAACAACACGAACAAGCATTGCTGCTGCAAATTTGGTAACAGAGGCTATACCATGCGGTTGTCAACAGTGAAAATCCACACAATTATTACAGAAGGATATATCGTTAATGTAGCATAATGAGTGTTGGTGCTAAGTACAAATACAAGTATTTCTATCTCTCTATAGTTAAACCAACGTGCATTAGACTTAATATTACATAATATATTAGTAACTATATTTGACATCTAAGTTGTTCAACACAGCACAGCTGCAACAACTACATATTGTGAATTAATCGTCAGTATTTAACATAAAGTAAAACCAACACTACCAACACTAAAGCAAAAATAGACACCCGTGCCATTCCAGCATAATATCTGGAACCTTAAAATGAATAATAAACTAATTTTAAAAAATCTGTTTTTCATCACGTTTCTGATTTTCATTCATACCAGTGCACTCAGGAAGAGAATGGCCCTAGAATTGAGTTCTGGCTCATTTCTTATGTGGCAAGAAAATATTCTAGGATAGCACTGTACCAAAAACATCAATATTCAAGCCTTTACAGGTTGTTCTGCTATTATCTATTTTCTTTTCTCCTACGAAAGCTCAGATAGACTTGGTCCGTTGGGACATGAAGTCTGTTAAACTAAGAATATGGGACAATTGATGCGAATTCCACCTACAGCTATGAACGATTAACTGAAAGTTGTTCCTCTTACGCACGGTTATACTGGTCGTTGAAGTAATTTTTTTTTATAAAAATAGTATTAAAATTGACGGCAAAATCCATCTAGAAAAAACAAAAAGGCAAACGAACCTATGAAAATCACAGTTTTAGTAGCTGGCCATGTACGCCTGTGATGTGCCATGTATGCCTGATTCTAGACAGACGACAACTAGGAAATTTGCCAGCTTCTCAGTATGCTACAACCAACCAAGAATAGCCTCGCATGCTACGTTAGTATTTCTAATTTCATAAGTGAAGAACTTCTGAAACATTGGTATCGGAGTGCAGTCGGCCAATGGGAACTGACGTGGAATTGATTGACTAGCCAGTCAGTTCACTTTAGCCAGGCAGCCATTAGCTGTTCTCATGTAAAACTAATTTATAGACATTCTCATTTGGGTTATTTTTTTTTAAGTTGGTACAACGCCCATTTCCACGGCTTCCCTTTTTCCTCGTATACCTTAAGATAGGGCCTTACTGGGCCTTCTTACCTTGATGCTATGGCTCCTTATTGTATACTATGTGTATTTGTTATTATTGATAATGTATTCCAGTGATGCTATGTACTTTGATGTATGGTCCAGTCCCTAGAGATCAGAGGTCAGGGAAGCTCTGGCATAATCTGTCACTAGAGGTGGCTGTTAGCGGAGGAGGCTCATGGGATAGCAGGATATGATACAGGAAACACCTTACACCACCTGTGGTGGCTTCGGTCTCTAGCTCTAGGTATAAAAGGCCATGCAGCCCCCTTGAGCTTGTCTTTGGGAGCTGGTCCCCTAACCAGCAGCATCTCCTCCTGAAGTATGCCACTCTGCTACAGCCCACTCTAGAGCATCCTGAACCCCTGAACAACATCTCTAAAGGACAGACCGCGTGGCCCTGGAAATAAACCCTGATCTAACCATCCTTCTGGCTTACTTCCTTGAACTGGGCTTTAGTGGGGTTGCATAAGTGGTGCATCGGCCGTCCATCTTTAACACCACTTAGTTGCATAAGTGGTGCATCTGCCTTCCATCTTCAACACCACTTAATTACATAAATGGTGCATCAGCCTCTCTTCCTATTTACCATCTGATTTAAAGCTGATTTTATCAATTTTATTGAGATAGCAGGACTTTATTTATAAGAAGAGATTGGGTAATTTTGCTGTTCATGGTGACTTGCCCAGATTTGCCTGAACTTGCCTAGACTTGCTTGAACTTGCAAAGATTCCAAAGTTATGAGCTTTTACTTTGCTTACTTCAACAGCAGCAGTTTATCAAGATCAAAACTGTGAGTATTGAACTTTAAAGTACTTTTAACCTTTTAAGAAGATTTAACAAGAGCCCACAGGTGATGCATTTATTTATTTTGAATGTTCCTTCTTTCAACTGGGACCTCAACTTCGAAGGAGTTAGCAAGAAACAGCTTGAGTAGTTGTGAAGAGACTTGTGAGAAGCAATAACTTTTTTTTATTGCAAGTGGATAATGGTGTGAATCAGTCAGTGCCTTTCATTTGTTGTGAGAAGAATTCTGTGCCTTTCATTTGTTGTGAGAAGAATTCTGTGTGCCTACTTAGAATAGTGTGCTTCACGAAGTATTCAGTTTACCAGTTGTGACCTTGCCCTTATAACTTGTGGTCTGTGTAGGCTAGTGTGCTAAAGCTTTAATGGTGCCTTGCCTTAGCCTGTAGGCCTCAATCACAATGCTCAACCGCTATTATATTAAGATGGACCATATCTAAGCCAAATTTAATAGCAGGCTGCTGAAATTTGGATGGGGACTCGAATAAGTTGTAAAAGGGCTAGGATAGATCAAACAGTAGGAAGGACAGCTCCAATACCGTCAACTGGAATTGTGCAGATTCCATTAAGTTGCTCCTATAAAATTGGCAGCTGTTTCCTTCAGCTAGCCCTGACCTACAGCATTTGGGTTCAATTACGAGCTCAGTGAGCCTAAATTAATTGTCATGCCCAATGATAATTTTACCAGATGTGGAATTTTATTTCCTCTTGTGTCAAGTACTAATATTACTGGAAGTGACTACTACATTTTTGCCAAGTATTTAATCAAATGAGAGTTTGCCTTTTCCTGCTAGTAGTGCGATATCAATTGTGACTTCAGCTAATTACAACAGCAGCAGTTAGCTCGGTTCCTTAACATGGACTGACCCATCTGGACAAGTCCAGACATATTTAATGTTGACAAAGGATCCTCTGTTCCAAATGCTTGATAGAACGTCGGAGACTGTCTTCAGTACCAACCTGTTCTGCATTTTTTTTACAGGACCTAGCCCAAGTGTCAACACAAATACCTACTTTTGTGCCAAATTGTTTTGTTCAACCCGTTTCAGCTAGTAATTCTACTGACAGTGCCACTCTAGATTTGTCTGCTAAACTGGATTCAGCAGTTAATTTTTTTTATGGGGTGGTGCAAATCCAGTGTGTACAGCTGGTGCTGTGCCTAAGCCACCATTGACTTCTACAACTAATGTTTTCAGTTTACCTGTAATATTACCAAACAGTAATCTAACTGGAAGTGGTTTAAATGTTGTTACTTGTCCATCACAGAATAATTATCAAAGACCTGTACCCTTATTTAAAAAGGAAGCTTTGAAAATTGGAGAATTTAACAAGTTAAGATAACGAAATTTTTCCTTCTGCTTTTATTATGAAGTTGGGTAGAATTTTACAGGTTAGAATTTTTCAGGTTAAGATGGGTGACGAGAAATTTTCTTTTTTCACCACACTGTTCATCATGGCTAGCAAAAGATTTATACCTTGTTTTCGGCTAAGTTGAAGTACATGATAATCGAATTGCTGAAGTTAAAACGATGAAAATGCAAGAAAACGAGAGTTTTATTAAATATTTTATTTAATGCACAGTTGACTTACAAGCACAGACGCTGTAATTAGTAATTTTACTCAAATTTAAGTTATTTGAAAATTGTGTCTAGAAAATTCACTTCTTAATAGATTTCAAAATTCGAGGGTTCTCTTGAAAAATTTGGACCAAAGAAATCAAATCTAATTCAGTCTGAAGTTTCAAATAATGGTAACACTAGAAATGGTGAAAATCTTGAAAATAGTTAAAATGTTATGTGTAGCACAAGTTTCTTGTGGAAAGTGATGCAAATACACTTTCGATGTTGCAGTACGGTTGGGTGGATTAAAAGTATAGTCCTAAAGGCCAATCGCCAATAAAGTCAGGGTGCAATAAGAAAAACGATAGTACCGTAATAATGATCCAATTGGTAGAGGTAATCGCGGTTTATGTGCGCACTTTTCTCGACAACTGTGATCGCGATAATAACAGCGATGCCGTAGAATGTACCAAGAAATTTAGTGCATAAAATGTAAAATTCGTTGCACGAAACATAAAACCGAAGTGTAAACACCGTTGTTGATGTTATTCTTGATAGCGAGTCGATTACCAACCAACCAATGTTTTTTTTTGTTGTTTTTTTTCCCTTATCGGTGAAACCGAAGCTGTCACGACTTCATTTTAAATCTGGCCAGGTACTAACCATAATTGTTTTGTGTTAAAAAAAAAATCCAGTGAGGTAATTCAGAACAGCGATATGCCGGCGCTCTTGTTTTGGCTGCATTTCAAATTGTGAATCAATTACTAACCTTTTAGTTAAATTTTGATGGAAAATACAATCCTGGCAGTAGATTTTCAACAGGTAACAAGTAAAACCAAATTTCACTTTAAAACGGTCGGATTCGGCAAGATAAAACTTTGGAAGTTACAATTTAAATCGTGACGTAGGGAAAAACGAAGTCCATCAGTCCCAGGTAATGAGGTTATAACCTCAAATTAGGAAATTTGAGTGATTGCAAAATGTAGCTAATTCATCGAATGTTCGTAAACGACAAATGTTGATAGCTCTGTTTTGTGGAACTGTGACGTCATATGTGGCAGTTTAATCTCTGGAGTTGAGGGAGCCGCACGCGAAGTTTGTCCAGATTGACGTAGAAGTTATGGAAACATTTTTTTCAGCTCTCATTGCGCCTCGCAATTTTAGATGAAATACACCTGCCTTAATAATTAATTAAGTTGGTTAAGCAAATTCAGTGGACGCTTAAGATCTGTTTCGTCTCTAAATGTTATGAAGGAAGAAAACCCGAACTTTGTCAATATACCTGCAGCTATATAACTAATATGAATGCTGATTGTAATGAATCGCAAATAAAAATCAAGCGCGATTAAGAATAACGTTTCATGGATTTAAAAATGAAAACATTATTCGTGTAGGTCTTCAGAAAATGAAAAACCTGACGCCTCTCGTACTACTAAAAAGGAAATTTGACTAGTGGATAACACCTTTGCTGGTTCTTTTTAAGCATTTAATAAACTATAACACCCAGGTTTGTTCACCACTTTTTTTTTTTGATTTGTTAATAAAATAAACCCGAGTTAATTACAAATTACGTGAATTCATTGCAGACCGCAAACGTACTAGAAACCATGAGGGTTAACAAATAAAGAAACGCATGGAATCCGGTCATTTTGTAGTTTGGTGACCCACTGATTTGTAGATTGACATCCAGGTTTTCGTCCTACCACTAATGTATAGACCTTAAAGAGAGAATTACCAATGTTAACAAGCCGTAGTTGAAAAAATGTCTTAGACTACCCTTTAAGCATCCTTGACTTGACTTTACGCAAATAAGCGATTATTTAAAAGATCCGGACGCCAGCACCAAGCGGCTGATTAACATCGCGCTGCTTAGGCGGATAAGAACAAAACTGATTAATATTATGTTGAGCGAAAGTTTGCGTTAAGAATCGCACAAAGCAATAAATCAAAAGTTTTATTAAAAGAACCATTTAATTCGTTAATGATTATGAAGTCATTAGAAATTTTAACTAAATTCTTAACGGTAAGTATTGTTATTTTTTTTGGATTTCTTTTCTTTCGACGGACAGTAACTAAAATCTAAGGAAACGAATTCATATGCAAACTTTTGGTCAAGAAGCCAATACGAAACGGCTTTAAAAACAAATTTCAGACATCGCGGTATTTTCAGCTATTCGCTAATTGAAAATTACTTACCGATGTCGTATACATGATATCATTAGAAAGATTTGAGTTGTGACATAATTATATTTTGAATTCAGGAACTAACCCTATTTTTTTTAACGAAAGGAAGTAAACGTTAACATGCTTAACAAGTCTAAGTTAATGAACAGGAAACATAAATTTTAATGTCATTGGTTTAGTTGGGAACCTGTTGGTATTGTTCGTAAAGCTATTTCCTTAACTATCATGCTAGTTTTTTAGGGGGGAACAGTACTAACCTAACAGTAAAAGCTACCCTAGTGGGAGAACCACACACCAGTAACATTTTCAAGGCATTTATTATGCAGCTTTGAATAAATATTATCTATCAAAGTTAACAAAATTAAGCAAATCTATCAATATCTATGCCAGTTGATTTATTAGACTTGGCGAAATAATTCGGCACTACCGTTATCTTATTCTGATTCATGACCACTTTCTTCGCTAGAAAATTCCAAAGTATTCAGGAAATCCAAGAAGCTGGCATGAACGTCAATAGGAAAATCTTCATGAATTCCAACGAAATTTGAACCATCTGAGGAAAAAGCGACATTGTTAAAGATTGCCTGTTAAATGATAAATTTGACTCCTAGTATGAACAATTCTTTTTTTTTGGCAACTTACGTGAGAATTCAACTTGAGAAGTGTCGCCAAGCAAATTTTCTGGCGGGGCATCGGATGAATAGGGTTCAGTCATTTGGCTGGATCCTTGGGTGAATTCGTCCGCACTGCTTTCTTCCTCGGTGGATGTAATTTCCATGTTACCGATCGTAGCATTTTGAGGGTTCATGAGGAATTCATATTGAAGTTTCCAGTTTTCATGCAGCGATGGAATCTTTCCATAAATGTAATTGAAGAAATGCGGGGATAATTCAGGATTTGGTTCGAAATTGAGGATGGCATTGATTAGATTCTTGCCTGCAGCAAAAATATGCTCGATGTAGACATCGTTTTGATAAAGAAAATTTCCGGGTGCTTCCTCATTATCCATTGTGGTCTTCAGTTGCCAAAAATGAGAATGGCTAGTAATTCTACTGACAGGCACTTGGGTTATTTGGGTTATTTTTTTTTAAGTTGGGCCATTGCTCTCGGTAATATGAAATATTACCTTTTGTGCCACATTGTCATTTTTAGCCGAGTACCTATAAAGTGCAAGACTATGCATCAAGACATTGAGCACTCATGCTATGGCCTAAACGTTCGTTCCAGAATGTCCTGTACGATTCAAACGTGATTTGACGATTATTACTGCATCTTGGCTCGACATAGTATCATTTTCTTTGTTCATTGTATACTAATGTCAATTAAAATGATTATCAGTATAATTTAAACGTGCAAGTATTATTTACGGAACTTTACTTCTACAATTTTAATTATTACACATTGTTTTGCTAATTGTCAGTTCGTATAATTAATTATGTATTTCTTCAATTAATACTCTATTTGTTACTAAGTGTAAATATAGCAAACTATGTTATTTAGAAGCTAGTATACGTGAACTCGTAAATTTGTTTTTTTAATAACGCAAATTACTCACAAAGTTAACGTGAATCTACAAGCAGCATAGTAAAATAATTGTGCTCAATTGTGTTTAATTGTGTTTAATTGTGTTCAATGAGCAATCAAATATACGTTTGCAAATCGTTGGTAATAAGAAAAAAGGATATGTACACACAAAAACCGACTAGGCTCCAGAAAAACATATTTCTTCACTCTTTAGCATGCAGAAATGTTTTGTGATTGGGACAAAGCTTTTTAAAGTCAACCCTGATAAACAGAAATTTTGCTTCAATTTCCAAAACAAATTTAAACAAAACAGAATACATGATTTACTTCATTTTCACAATGTTGAATTTTAAATTATTCAATTCTATTTCTATTGCGACGTGATTTAACAAACAGTATTAGCATTTCAATGGTATCAAGAAGAGAAATCATAGAGAGACCAAGGAACAACCCACAGTTACCACCAGCATCGCAGATGAACGAAACCAGAGTGTAAACATGTTTTTCAGTAATTACTTCAAATACATTGGATGGAAACATAAGCGAAATGTCGGTGGAAAATGGCACGGCGTTTCTATACTGCAGCTCAAATTCGTACAGTGTTTCAATACATTTTCGTTTGCAGCCACAATCCCTTTGAGCGTCGGTTTCAGGAATTATAATGATCATCTTTTTTATGGATTCCATCATAACTGTGCTATTCCAGCAATCTGGCAGTAATGCAGACTTGATGGCTGGAGACCTAAACAATAAAACATTAGAATACTAGTTTGAACAGAGAGAAACACTTATGTACCACCAACTGGTTAGAACAGGGAGAAACACTTTTGTACCACCA
>JAHWFP010129054.1:0-16548 GCA_023313725.1 Lithobius niger | reverse complement strand
TACGGATTTACCCCAAACTAGTAAGCTGTGATTCTACACAAGCAAAAAGAAATAAAACTTGTTATTTATGCTCACCTTACACTCTTCCGTAGATCCATAGCTTTTGAAGCTGGAGCATTGTAATCCCTTTTCAGCTTGCGTGTTCCATCGCTCCATCTGGCAAATCACCACGTTAGCTTTCTCATTCTCACCTTGGCTTAACAGCCATCGAGCGGACTCGGGAAAAAGTCTGAAGACCAAGAAGATAAAATTAATACAAACAAAATTATGTATGTATTAGTAAAAGGAGAGACTTCGTATTAAGGATTAATATTAGCCTCGCACTGACCCAAAACCTTGCATACTACTAAGTGGCAAAGGTGAACGAACAAGGAGTTTGGTGTAGTTGAGAAATTTCTCAAAATAAGCTTCCACGAGGATTCAAAAAGCACTAAAATAGCAGAAAATGCGTTACATTCTTGACCCGTTTTTATTTCTTTTACCCACAGCAAAACGAAATTCATGGAAACCGATCACTAACAGCATACGTTTATTGATTTCATAAGGATATTTTATAATTAAAGTGTTGGACGAATGATAGGCCACATGTGGGTCGATACCGTACAATTACATTCCGTCACTAATTTAATTCAAAAACAGCAATATTTATGCCTTATTGTGGGGACCGTCTTCAAGGCATTAAAACGAACAATGTACAACAGTTCATGGCCACAAATACGTAAAAGTACAACTATAATGTAACTATTACAGCTACACATTTTTACACTGTTATAGCTGTAATTTTACGTATTTGTGACCATGAAATGAGTGCTCTTCCAGTTTTCATGTCTTGAAGATGGCATATACAATGAGAGGGCAGAAATATGGTTGTTCTTGTATAAATACTAATTGGGGTCGCCCCATGCCTCCTTTTTATGAGCCTTTTTATGAGATGTTTCATGTTTGAACGGTTCTTGGAAATGGTTTACCTGCAATAAATTACCACGATGACTAAGGCGGGAACAGTTGTGGCTATTTGCAAGGTCCTCCACTGGCGAATAAGTAATGCCAAACCGGCCAGACTCATCTCTCCAAGAGAATAAACCACACGAACTGCTTGTGCTGCTGCAACTCTCTTGCTGTGGCCAATGAACTCCATTGCTGCAAAAGTAATAAAATTGAATAAATGTTATAGTTTATATACAAATATCATAACCCTCACTGGTCTGCTGGTTATTTTTTGAATGACTGAGGGGGCGAGGGATAATCGTTTAACTGGAAAATCTCATAATTGGAAGAACGTATACTGTATAACTGTATAACGGAAAGTCGTCTAACAGGAAATTCGTATAATGGAAAATCGTCTAATGTCCCTGCCTCGCTCGTGCTGCCGTGCTCGCTGCGGCTATACATATAACATCAGAAACCGCAGTTAGACGATTATGCAGTTTTTGTTTATCCATTATACGATTATCCATTATACGATATTCTGTTTAGACGATTTTCCAGATTTTTTATTTATGCAGATATTAGACAATAATCCCATTAGACGATTTTCCTGTTACACGCTCGTCCGACGCCCCGAATGAACCAACTTTCTGCAAGTGTTGGCTGGGTTAGGGTACATTTGGTATAGTAAGAAGTGGGTTCACCTTGGGCAGTGTTGGGGGTATAAGTGGACAAGATGGCATTTGTAAATCCGTTGAAAAGGTGGGTCAGCTAAAGTTGCGTTCATACAGAATGGACAATGTGGCCTAAGCAAGCAGGCAGGTCACCAACCTGTCTGCTAATTGTTATGCCAGCGCCCGGCCCGTAAGATCTGAATTGTGTGTTTGTATCTCTTGCGCGGAAGCTGAGAAGAAAACGCAATGCTTCACTCGGCAGTAGGCGTACACAATAGGAGAATAGGACAATTTGACCAAACCACACAACACAGAAGTACGACAAGCTAAGTGGTTGCTGGGTTTGAATAAAAATCTTATAATTGTTAGGCCACTAACATACTGCGATCAACTGGTTGTGAACACAACGGCAACTCCAGTTTCTCCAGTTTACAGCATCAGCCACTAAAATATAGAAGGTAGGCCTAACTGATGACTGACACGTAACGGCAACTGTTGTTACTCTGTAAGAGCATTCAAAGTTGGACATTTATGTTTATATTGAGGCCACTGGATGGTGACTGACCAGTGACGCGGCAACTGAAATTGGTCCACTCGCGACAGTGCAATTGGAGTTGTAGCCGAGTTTCTGTCACCATTTCTTTCTGTGTGTGAGCGGCCATTGTGAGTGGACCAACTTTGCCTGCGGAATCGCTCGTCAGTCGCCTTTGAGTTGCCCCAGAGAAAACATAATCGTTCAACTCTTATGCTGGTACAGAGGCACTCCAGTTTGGTCAATAATTGCTCTCTGGTTATGTTGGTGGCCTTAACTTACGTCCAGGCATTTGTATCAGCGAAGGTCGGCAAATTGGCGACCAATATTAGGCCTTTCACATACAGAAAGCAACAGGTAACCGAAACGCAACGGGAATAGTGAAGTTGTTCTGTCGTGACTGGACGAACTTCATACGCCGCGTTGTTCGTATTAGTCCAACTGGAATTGGTCCAGTCACTAAAGAGCAACTCTAGTTCCCGCTGCATTTCCGTAACCAGTTGCTTTCAGTATGCAAGTGGCCTTAGCCCTAAGACAACTGGTGATGGAAACGTAACTACAACTCCAATTGCTCAACGTAGAGTTGCTCATCTCTGGTGACAAGAATGCCAGTTGATGGTGAGTCGTCAGTTTTCTTGCTGCACTGACGTCATCGTTTGAAAAGATGTGTTCTATCATAACATCCGTTGGCAACAGAGAAACTGGTTAAAGAGATAATATCTCCCAGCGCCTTTTTCTCGATCCTCCACATCAAGTACGACCCCAAAGGTCTATTTACTTACGGTTAGTCTTTCCCTTGCTAAAAATCCGTTTTAAAATGTGGTGTCAAGGAGATTTTCTGCTGAATATTGTTAACTATATTTAAGAACGACCCGTTCCTATACGATTCTTTGCGCGCCTACAATGACAAGTTTTATCTGTGTGTGCGGAGTACTAATTTTAATCGTTTGCTAATAAATACTATGAGATCAAAATTCTAAAAGACTAAGGCAGTAAAAATTAAATTAATTACTCCAATAGATCGCCGAAGCAAAATTATAAGACACTAGTCTAGAAAATTATAGATTGCGATATTAAAATACGAGAATCATTCCGGTTTGTGACGACACAATTAATGCGTTCACGCTGGCTTGTTTATTAGGCGCAGTGCCGGAGCAAGAGGGGGGCGAAGGGGGCGGCCGCCCCGGGCGCCGATAGGGAAAAGGGCGCCGAAAACGCTGCCCCCCCCTCCCAAAAAATTGAAAAAAGGTTGTTCTTTAATACATGCTCTTATGGTAGAACTTATTGGTCTTGAAAAATTAATTTGTGATTTGCAGCTGTGTGACAGAGGTACCATCTGACTGGCAAGAAAACTCACAAGAACATGCATTTGGAAACAAATACTTAATTTTCGGCCCGGTGTTTGTGACTTTTTCACAATAAAAATGTTAAAACCTTATAACAAAAAAGTGGAAGCTGCCACAAATTGTCGGCTTCGCACAGCCGACATCTCGGAAAATCGTCCATAATGGCAGCTGCACGAAGTTCACAATTTGTAGCAGCTCCCACCTTTTTTAATGTTTTAAAATTTTTATTGTGAACAAGACCAAAATTCCGGAGCGAAAATTCAATATTTGTAATATAAATATTATTGTAATGCTTCAAATGTAGACAAATCTTTTTGTCTGACGCCTACCTGTCTCAACCCTTTTATGTCAGATTCGTGTTTTTTTTTTTACATGTGTTGGTAACATTTCTGTGGCACCATGGTGGGTTCATTTTGGGTAGATTTTGGAAGAGGGGTCAGGGGAGGTTGCAATCTATGTGTAATAGCATTAAAGCGGGCGCTCAATGAGCTACTGGCCCCGGCCGCTCAAACGCCTTGCTCCGGCACTGATTAGGCGCAATGCCAACTGAAATAGTAGCTGCGTTTTTTTGCTGCGAGGTACGAAGCTACTGTCTCAGTTGACCTTGACTATGATAAATGCGCGGATGCGATCGGCGTGTAGCTGTTATAAGGCAGGCGGTACGTTGCTTTAATTAGTTTCCAGCATGTGTCTTGACTGGACCAACGTCAGTTACCGTCTTGCTCGTCAGTCGCGTTGTCGCCATCTTTGAATTGCCGCAGTTCTCTGTATGCAATTGCTCTCTGTTTGTTCGTGGCCTTATGACGGCCTTTGTCAGCATGTTTTTCCATCCCAGAATGCAACTTGCTGGCGCAGCTGGGCGAATCAGGAGGCAGACCAATTAATTTCACCATGGACTAAGCGTGAAGCTTGGCGTGAAGTGTGGCAACACCGATTCGCTTGTGTCTTCTCGTGCCGGCTTTGTAAATAAACAAATAAGCGGACGTGCATTGGTCGCGAAAATCCCACCAGAGGCTGCGCCACGCGCTTTCCATAAAACTGCGCCAATAACCAACGTATTTATGACCGTCCTTTGGTATTTTTTCCCAGAAATTTCATTGCCCTGTTTAGGGAAAATCGTAACTTCCCTTGAAAAAATGACATAAAAACTGCCCCCGTTTCCCTTCAACGCTGTTGAAGAGGAAAATAATTCGGGAAATGCCTTAATTATTTATTTTTTAAAGCTGTTTTTTGCAATTTGTTTGAATGCGATGTAAAAACTGAAGACGTTAGGACGGGATCACTCTTTATAATACAAAATGCGTTTACCTTTCCTCAATTAAGAGATTTAATTATTTTTCAATTAAATTCATAAAAGAAATTGACTTCACATAATTTTGACTCGTTTTTGGACTGCAAGGAAGTGCTGTGAGCGCACATGGTACCTCGGGCAATGCGCTGGTAGAACGGGGGCGCCCCCCCCCCCAGAGGTCCCGAGGGACGGATGAACATCTTAAAGCCCCTACTAATTCATTTTTGCCAGAAACTCACTACCAAGAATACGAAAAAGTGAAACTCGGTATGTGTGCTCGATGCAGGTTCATTCAGGTAGCGTGCACGTATAATAAAGTGATGTAATTCCTCTAAGATTACACGAAATAGGCTTGTGTGCTCCATTTACGAGTGATGTAATTCCTCTAAGATTACACGAAATAGGCTTGTGTGCTCCATTTACGTGTGATGTAATTCCTCTAAGATTACACGAAATAGGCTTGTGCGCTCCATTTACGTGTGATGTAATTCCTCTAAGATTACACGAAATAGGCTTGTGTGCTCCATTTACGAGTGATGTAATTCCTCTAAGATTACACGAAATAGGCTTGTGCGCTCCATTTACGTGTGATGTAATTCCTCTAAGATTACACGAAATAGGCTTGTGCCCTCCATTTACGTGTGATGTAATTCCTCTAAGATTACACGAAATAGGCTTGTGCGCTCCATTTACGTGTGATGTAATTCCTCTAAGATTACACGAAATAGGCTTGTGCGCTCCATTTACGTGTGCTCCCAGCACAACACCCACTGCATTGTTAGTAGATAGATAGAATACATAGGGCCTTAGGGCTTCGGGCAGATGACCAGGAGTGGTTAACGCTCGTTAAACCCTTTGAACCCTTTGAGAATACATAGATCCATGGGAAAGTAGGTCACAGGCGAGAAGAACGCCTCTGAGGCGTGTGACGTTAGCTGAAGCAAAAAACAACGCCGAATTGAAGCAGAAAAAAAAACCGCTTGCTGTGCATTCATTAGTATGGCGTTTAAAGGAAACAGTCTAGTTACGCAAACCCAAAGTCGGTATAGCAAACTAGACACAATCTATTAAAGGTACTTTCCTCCCAACGCCAATTTTTCTGATCCTCCAAATCAAGTACGGCCCCAAAGTTCTATTTACTTACCGTTCGCCAATCCCTAGCTAAAAATACGTTTTAAATTGTGGCGTCTAGGAGATTTTCTGTTGAATATAGGGGAACTTTATTTACATTCGTCCCGAACGTATATGATGCTTTACGCGCTTACAATAACCATGACGTTTCATCTGTGTGTGCATGTACTCATTTGCTAACAATTAACCATGAGATCAAAAATCTAAACGACTAATACGATAAAAATTAAAATTAATTATTCCAATAGATCGCCAAAGCAAAATTATAAGACACTAGCCTAGAAAATTATAAATTGTGATGTTAAAATACGAGAATCATCCCGGTTTGTCACGACAAAATCTTTAACTTGATGCTGTTTCGTGTACTATTCCCAAAGCCACCCGAGACAGCAACTACGTTCCTCGCTGCGAGGAACTTAGCTACCACCCCAGCTGACCTTGGCGAGGTATATACGCGGATGGCGATCAACACGTGGCTGTTATAAGACAGGGGGAATGTTATAAGGCAGGCCGGGTGTCACTTTAAAACCTTGCATACTATAGAAACATCATATCACTATACACACACGATAAATCCTGTTAACTGCCCAAGTTCATAACTTGGGAGAAAAGGGCTGAATGTCACATGTATTAGTTTGTAACCAAAACGTTAACTCTTTTAGTACTGTTCTACAATATTAAAGTGTGAAAGGTAGTAAAGTGATGTTAAACCGAGTAATGCAAAGGTTTTTGCTATGGGTCCATTGCATATGCGAAGTGTAACTCCAAACTATTTTGGTAAAGTAAAGCAGCGTGGTTTACCTTTGGCTTCAGTAACGGTAAAACACATGTAAAAATGTCAGCGGGGACGAGATCCGTAATACGGCCTCAAACGTTCACTTGAGGTTTAAGGTTATGTGGCTTACACCACGCTCCAGCTCGCTCCATGACAACCGCAACCCCCCGCCCTCCAAAAAAAATTTGAAGAAAGTGCCCACCAAACCAAGCTAAAAGCTACATTTTGTTCTGCACATTTTTCTATGAATGATTATGGTAGAGCTGCAGCCTTACCTCAAATGAACCGCTTAAAATCCTGTAAGGTTATGACTTTATAACTGCCCTCAATTTTGTTACAACCGTAGTGGTGACGCCAGGCGAAAGGGGGAGTGGGGTGGGGGCAAGACAGGGTGCCAGTTCAACTTGAGTGGGCAGCTGTGTTAGCAGTTAGGTCGACTAAATCTGAAGCAATATGGCTGCCATAGCGGTTTTCCGCCATTCCCCTCCAATACTATTCACAACTGTCACTTTTCTTTTAACCACCCGATTTTAACGTACTTTTAACGGATTTTAACGTTTTTAGCAACGCAAACCAGCTTGGCTTTGTTTTTTTTTTTTTTTTTTGCTTGTACCTTTTTTCTTTGCGTGTAAAGCTGAGTGGTCTTTTTCTTGCATTAGCTACTGAAAAACATTTGACTTATTTTTTATTTCGTTGGTAAACTGTTGTGGATCATATATTTGTTACCTTTAAAAAACTTGAACAACCTATAGCTCGTCTCAACATTTGGGCAGACGGAAACGCTTTAAAATTTCTATGGAGAAATTAAAAAAAAAAATTAGTGGGGGGGGGGGCCCCCCCTGGATTGCCAACCCTTGTGACATGCGCGTCACGTAAAACAGCAAAGTGGAAATAGAAAAACAAAGTTGATTAGCTGTTTTTAAAGGGTTTTAAAGGGTTTAACGAGCGTTAACCACTCCTGGTCATCTGCCCGAAGCCCTAAGGCCCTATGTCTGCAACAGCCAGATTCCCAGGCGGTCACCCACCCAGCTGTTGATACCTGGAGAACAATGCTACACAGCATTTTATTAACAGGCGAAACTCAAAGCAAAAACTGGTAATTTTTTTACCAATTTTTTCCAGAATCGCATGTGGATCACACGAATTTACAACATTAAGGCTTGGTGCGATATTAGTTACCTGTTCGTGAATATAACCCCCGATTATCAAGTAGTGTTCACACAAAAATTGGAAAAATTATAGCCCAAATTTAGTCAAAATTTGAAGAAAGTTTGTGCATGTTGTTTTTATTTATATATTTACTTATTTTAATTTCTCTGGAAACCATATAAAGACAATGTTTCACAACTTTGCAGATTAATTTGCGACATTCATTTGGTACTGTTTTATTGGTTACGGTTAGTCCAAATTCGTTAAAAGTTACTTTAAGAATGGCATTCTAAGCGCAAAAGTATTAAAAAAAAAGAATTCTGTTTTAATCTGCGGCACTCGCAAAGCCATCTTCGTGTAGCATAAAATAAATTGTCCTATCTTCCATGCATCTTCCCCCCTCCCCAACCTCCAACATACAAACCTATTTTGTTTTAAGATATCCCTATGCTTTGACACGTGTTGTTAGAATAGATGGAATAAATTCAGAATTGTTTTTATTGTTGCTTTTTAACTTCGTGAAATAACTTTTATCATTGTTAAAGGGACACCCGGCCTGCCTTATAATATTCCGCGTGCCAAATTACAGCTATGCGCAGATCATCTTCCGAGCAATTACCGTGCCAAGGTCGGCTGGGGTGGTAGCTGCGTTCCTCGCATAGCTGCTGTCTCGGTTGGCTTTGTGAATAGTACACGAGATAGAATCAAGTCAATGATTGTGTCGTCACAAACAGGAATGATTCTCGTATTTTAAAATCACAATTTATAATTTTCTAGGCTAGTTTCTTATAATTTTGCTTCGGCGATCTATTGGAATAATTACTTTTAATTTTTACCGCATTACTCTATTAGATTTTAGATCTCATGGTAATTATTAGAAACTTAGTAGATGTACACACAGAGATGAAACGTCATGATTATTGTACGCGCGCAATGCATGATTTAGTGACGGGTCGTTAGTAAATAAAGTTCCATTATATTCAACAGAAAATCTCCTAGACGCCACATTTTAAAAGGATTTTTAGTAAGGGAAAGACTAACGGTAAGGAAATAGACCTTTGGTGCCGTACTTTATGTGGAGGATCGAGAAAAATGGCGCTAGGAGGTATATCCCTTTAATAGAATTCCTTTACGATTTGGTGGCTTTCTGCTACAGACCCGCTCAGTCAGTGCTGAACGTGGCACGCGCTACAAGCCCCGCCTGTGGAACACCTTGGAAGAAAATTCCCCGCATGGGATTTCCCGCTAACCGCTAGTATAGAGCGTCGTGTTGGCACAGCACAGGAAAGACTTCCAAAAGACGTCACCTTCAAGGGATTCCGGCTACACCCCACCCCCAACCCCTCCAACAATTCTAAGCAGATACCGCTATCAAAGAACGGTTTTCTGGAGTCCTGGTTGATTTGGTAATCCGAAACCTGTATTATTACGTAGGGCTGAAGGATGCAACATTCACAGAAAAACAAGTTTACAGAGAGTTGGACTTGAAGTCATTCACCACGTGCAGCCATTATCACACACGGTTATCACAAATCGTGCCCAACAAATGCGGTGATACTGTATTCTGGTGCAATCTCAGGAAGAAGCCGAGTTTAAATCTAGTCTGGCCTACGAAGCCTATCAAGAAACCGTGATTCTGATCCTGGATTGAACTGGTTTAGTGAACTAAGTAACACGAATGTTGTCATGTTCCATTCTCTTTTGGTACGATGGATGTAGACTTAGAATTTTGCCCCCATACCACGAGAAACCTTGGCTCTTCACTTTCGTGTCACGTGACAGATAATAAACTAGTTAAGTCTTGTTCTTCGAGACTTTGTTGGGTTAGTTTTCTATAACTATTTTCAGGCCTAGTCTAACGTTTGCATTCTTAATCGCGAAGCTATAAAGAGATAAAAGGACCCCTTTCAGAAATGTTTCATTCTTTTAAGTCTTTACAGCCTCATATGCCGGATGGCTGGTCTTTCGCGAAGAAATGATGCTATAAATAAATAACTATCTGGTAATCCGTCTAAGCATGTGTTTGATAAATGGCGTATATAAAGTCCCCCGTTTTCCCGCCTCATACTTCTCTCTCATCCCCCACCCACCCTCTTGGTGAGCAACGGCAGTGGGCGACGTCCTTCACTACGTGTTAAACAGGACGGAAAGCCAATGGGCTCGAAATGGTTTAAATAAATACGGATGCAAACCTATTTGCGTTGCCTTTTGGACTTAAGTTTAGACTGCCCGAGCAAGGAATTGAACCCGCAATCTTTGACCAAATGTCGAGGTCCTACCGCTAAGCCATACTGACACGGCCAAAAGGAATCGTCCATAGGCAGCATTTAACACGCACACATATACATGTAAACATACACTTTTCCAATCGTCACTGTAGGGACGCTTGATTGCGCGCCACACACCAGTGAAACCGAAAGGAACACGCAAGAAAGCGGGAAATAACGGATTAAACAGGACGGAAAGCCGTGCGTTCCGTTTGGCAAAGCGCTTCAGCGCTTATCAGAATCCCGTTTGCGTGAGCGCTTCGTTTGCTAAAGCACTCATGACTGTTCCGTTTGCAGGCGCTGAGAAAGTGCTTCGAAGCAACGCGAAGCAGAAAAATTGGTGCTTTTTTGGCTTAGCTTCAAGATGGCGCCCCCTTGTACGTGGACGCTATCGAAGTGACGTAAGATAATGGCAAATTTGTCAGCCTAACTGTCGACTCTACTGAGACTAACAGACGCCATGCCGATAATTAGTTTTGTGTGCTCGCTGAAACACTAATTTATAAAACGAATTTTCAAAAAATAGCGTTGCAATTCTTGATTTCCTATAACTGACGTGTGTCGCGAATGAGTGCATCGTTCGCAAGTACAATTTGAAATATATTTCGTAATTTTTAATTGTTTGCTTAGTTTGCCAGACTGAATCCCTTCACTGCAAACAGCCTACTAAATCGACGTCGCCTTCATAGTGCTGGAAAACAACTGGCGCGCGTGTTTTTTTTTACCAAGAGCCCAAATATTCACAAACGAGTTATTTTTATAAAAACGCCAGCCATCTTGTTTCCTACTACGATCGTCGCGTTTGCCCGCAAAGCGCCGAACGTCTGCTGGTGACGTCAGCATTGAGCCAAGAAAGCTATTTGCTGAAGCGCTTTGCAAAGGGATGGGCTCGAAATGGGTTAAATTTTGAAATACGAATGCGTAAATAGGTAAATACGTAAATAGGTTTGCATCCATTTATTTTAACCCATTTAGAGCCCATTGGCTTTCCGTCCTGTTGCATTTCATGTGGTGCAAACGTTTTCCATCATTTCATCAGATACAGCCGTTTCCTTGAACCTTTACCCTTATACAGAAACATCCGGTTATTTCAAATTTTTTTTGCCAGTTATGTCAGTTGGTGGGGCTTTCCCAAAACGTGTACTTAAAGAGTCGTTGCACAACAGTTACAAAGGATGTTTTAATTAATTCAAGCACACAAAACAACAACTCCGTAGCACTTGCGGCCATCTTGCAGAACTAGTCACGTGATGTTCTGCGAAACTTACAGAGTTAAAAAACGTGATGAATGAAGCGTAGATGGCTCAATCTGCTGTATATTTTTCGTTTAATAAACGCTTTCAACTGTCTACTTCTTTTGTAATCACCCCGTTTGCAATAAAAATACAGGGTGGTCCACAAAACACTGACGAACCAACATTTTCTAAGTTCGACTTTTCTAGTTAGCAACCCTCAGAACCAGGAGAGGACAGAAATCAAATCTAATGAAACGGGAAGATTTCTGTCCTCTCCTGGTTCTGAGGGGTACTACCTAGAAAAGTTGGATTTACAAAATGTTGGGTCCTCAGTTTTTTTGTGGACCACCCTTTATGTTCTTCGTTTTAATCCGTCAATTTTTGTCATGGTCATTGGGTTATCGGGTCAATCTGGATTGTCGGGTCTAATCGGAAAATCCGGGTTAAGTGCTAAGATCGAGTGACCCACCCAAAAACGAACTGAATGATACATTAACTCAGTGAAAAACTCGACCTGAACGATCCCAGTGACATCTCAGATAAAAGTGAAAATAGGCGAAACTATACCCTCAAGGCACCGGTAAAATGTTGATTTAAAAAAGCCAAGAAGTAAAAAAAGTAAAATACGAAAATGATGACGTTTCGGGGAAAAATATACTCTGTTGTCAAGCAAAACCTTTTCAAGTTGTAAGAAACAAAAAGTCATTTTAAAGATGGGAGAGTGGGAGGGTTAAAGAGACCTTCGGCTGATTCCCTTTTAGTCTTCTGTACAGCCGTACCCTATTGTAACGACTTTGTCCGTCCGTCCGTCACTTTTTTCAACTTCGTAACGGTACTAGATACTGACGACCATTGTTTACAACGTTCGATTCAGTGTGAGAAGTTAGTTAAAACATGGCAAATTAAAACATTGTTACTTCCTTATAGCTAACAGACTTCTTTGACGTAACTAAATTAAATAATAACTTTTGATCGTCGAATTGAAATCCTAAGATAACACGCAATAAAAACAAATGGATTTTAGCTTCGTTTAAAATAGTCTCGTCGCATTGTTGCATGAATGAATACACTTATCGTCGAACCAAATTCTCCGCCTACCTGCTACTTACGAAATTAAAACGGTATTTAAAAAAATTAGGCCTGAAAAATGAAAATTAGGCCTAAAATCATCTTACCGCGGCAACGTCAAGTTGCTACGACGCTGTTGGCTTCATCAACAGCGTCTCTCTCGTCACTTCCCTATACTACCACTGATCTATAATGGTAGTTGCACGTTGTAACACTGCAACTGTGTGCCCGAAGGTGCACCGTGTTGCAAATTGAATATGCTTAGTACTATACAATTCAAATCCCCGTTAGCTGCTACTTACGAAATTAAAACTGCTGGTTAATATTATGCCTAAAAGCTGAAATTACGCCTAAAATGTAAAATAGGCCTAAAAGCTATTCAATTTTCAACCGGCAGTTGTAATGGTTACTGCTTTTAGATTAGTATAATAGAGACAGCTGTTGTAGTGCGTGATAGAGGTGTGCGCCTCAACATTGGAAGTGGAGGAACTGTACAGAAGACCAGTGCGACTAGACAGTCGCTGTAGCCTCTTGTTATCTCTCGTTTTTACAATGACTCGTTGTTTCTCATAACATAATTTGCTTGATACTGCGAGCAAATTTTGCCCTGAAACTCCATTATTTTAGTGTTTGACTGATTGTATCGCTTGGTTTTTTTTTTCAATCGACGGAACTGCTTTTTATGCAAGTAAAAGGAACCAGTAAAATGTTGATTGTAGAAGCCAAGCTGAGGCCGCCACCTCTTTTAAAATGACTCGGTTATTTCTTGCGAAAACAAAAGATTTTGCCTGTGCGTCCGTGGGTATTTATCAATCGATCTGCCATTCTTCGATCCTTGCCTTTACTCGGCCACTCACTAAACTTGGCCGTAAAGTCGGCAAGGCTGGAACAGTAGAAAAAACTTTTGGGCAAGACTTGTCTGCGGTTTTTTTTTTTTTAAATAGGCCGGAGTTAGCTTCTAACCTTGGTCTCGTTGTAATCTGTTGAAACATGCTTAGTTCCCCCGCTCCCCTTTTAAAATGGCGCGTTGTTTCTTAAAGAAAACATATTTTAAGAGACAATGTTTTGCTTGATAGTGCGAGCTGACTTTGTTCAATTGCTGTTTTACCGTTTGATTTGTTCTGTTGCGTGGCTGTTTTTACCGATGAAACTGCATTTTATGAAAGTGAAAAGGACCAGTAAGGGGCCGTGCATATATTGCGTCACACTTTTTGGTCTATTTTAAAACACGCACCCACCCATCCCTTTGTCACAAATGCCACAAAATTTAAAATATCCCCCTAATAATTACGTCACATTTCTAGTCACCTTCCCTGCCGATGTAATATTTCTAAGTAGTTTACATTAGCTTATACTTTAATTTATTGAATTGTTTTTTTAATGTCACGAGTCCACAGGTTTAAATGTTGTACTTTTTCAATGTGTATTAATGGAGTTGCATCTGAACTACCGTCTTCCTAAATAATACTTCAAAAAATTACGGTGAATAGAAGGTGAATGGAACTTGCAACACTACAAAATGCGATGCAAGATTACGATGTAACATTTTGGAAACACTTCCCCCCACCCCTGTTTCACAATTGTCACAGTAAATCAACCAGCCATCCTCCCCCCTCCCGCGCCCCGACAGAGTGTGACGTAATACTACATGGACGGCCCCCAAAATGTTGATTATAAAGGCCCAAAGGTACAAGTCAATACCAAAAAAAAACGACGTTTCGGCGTAAAAAAATTTCCTTATCAAGCAAACCCGTGTTGAAGTTGTTTACAGACTGGAAGGGGATAAAACGAACGCTTCTTCCGCGCTTCGTTTTTACCCGTCCCTCTTTTCTTGAAACATTAAAACTGTTTTGTTTGATATCGGAGCAGATTTCACCCGAAACGTCGCCTATTTAATATTAGACTTGTTGCACCGCTTGGATTCTTCTTCTTTTTTTTTTTTAAATAAACGAATGCGAGGGAAAAAAAATTGTTGACAACTTACCGAATACCAATAAAAGGTGGTAGAGGGAACTTTCCACTGCCTCCACTAAAAAACGAAAGGCCATGAAAGTGACGAGATGGGCCGAGAGAGCTGCTCCAATACCACACAGGGATATCACCAGGAGACAAGTGAGAATTCCCGGCCGACGTCCATATCTGTAAATGTGAAAAGAGAAATTAACAACAATGTCATCAAGAAGGGACAATCATCAGAGACCAGGAGCGAATAATCACATGTGGGAGTATCCGTGTTGTAGCTCGTTTTCGTGTTCCATCCCTCGTCACAAGATCGTCCACGAGAAAAGCTATGGGTTTCGTTTCCCAGACCCAGGCCAGTTGATTCAACAGTGCCGGAATCGTATTTTTACCAAAGCAACGGTAAAAGGCGTCAACTTTCCGGCACGCGCATCGTCTACAATTACATCATGGGAATTTTTTTGAGAATGTTGTGCCGTTTTTCCATATTTGGGAATTTAAAAATAGTGTTAATAATTCGATGCACTGGTTTACACTATCACTGCAAACCAGCGTCGAATTATTAACACAATTTTTAAATTCCCAAATATGGAAAAATGGCACAACATTCTCAAAAAAAGTCCCATGATGCAATTGTAGTTAGCAGGTTTGTTCTCGATGGAACTTGTTGACAGCCATGACATTTGCGGCTGTGATGTTGTGCTTTTGTGGAATGTGTTTAAGTTAGTATGTGTTTTACGGCTTTCACAGAATGTGTGGGGCATCATCTCATTGTGTTGTGTTTTCATTCAAGTTGTCAGGTGAACAAGGCAGAAATAAAGTGCTGAGAATTTTTGATTTTACCATATGTGTACCGTGGTTCTTTCATTGCCAGTCAGGGGGTAACCTCTCAGTTCTCCTATTCCACCACGAAGCCAAATTTTGTTTCTTTAAGCCCGAAATATTATTCTATACGATTAACTTTGCTAATAGGATTAACCTTGGCGGCCTTTCCCTGGTTGAATGATATCGCTACCGTTAAAGGTCGATCCTAATTCGATACCATAGGTTTGGTTTATTGAAACTGAAACAATTATGAATAAAATGGCTTCTTAAACGTTTCAGAGGCACTAAAATTTCTGAAAATACATTGTTTACAGGCTCTGAGGGGCTTAATATTCACAATAATTTTGTCGAAATGCATAAAGAAATTATTATATGTATACGACGCAATACTGATAAAATGCTTTTTCTTCCAATCCCTCCTTCGGTATAAGTTACTGCAGCTCGAATTTAGGTATGAAAATCTTAGCTATTTTTATAGCCTTTCACCGACTGAAGTAGTGCTTAAGAGGGGAGGGGGGGGGGCATAAAACAATAGGGTTTAGATCAGAGAAACCTCTAATCATTGCAGGGATCGAGATAAGGTCCAGAGCATAGTCAATAGCCGATGAAAGAAGTTGGTAGTCTCTTACACCACCCTGGTCATCACAGACGGTTAGGGACTTTGCCAGGGTTTCCTTTCCAGTCATCGGCCGAATCGTCTTCTTCCGGTAACTATAAGCTGAACTCTGCAACTGTTTCAGCTGTGATGACCACCGTTCTAAATAGGGTAGCTAAGTTTATTCAAGCTAGTAACAATAAGTTTCAGTGACTTGACTAAAGTTTTTTCTATTTCATTAAATGTGTTGGTACTTATATACTTATAGCAAAAATCGAATAGACGTACTTATCAGCTATAAGTCCAATCGTCAAGTGGCCAACTATACCTCCGGCCATGCTGACCGATCCAGCCATAGCTACCTTCCACTGATCGTGACAAAACAATTGCCACTGAAAGAAAAAAGGTAAATGTTTTTAAGTGACAGTTTTCAAGAAGAACCAGAAAATGGTTTAATTTTCGTTCGAATACGCGAAATACGCACATGTAGTTGCACACCCTTCTGCAAGAGGTAGATGGTGAAGCTGGACGAAGGTTTCACCTTACTCTAAGGTTAATTATTGAAGAAGCTTAGCTCGTCAACTCACAACGCTCCGACTAGTGCCAAAATATGTCCCATTTTCCGTTAACATGCTTCAAGAGGATCTTTTCACTTACTTAAAGGTACATTCCGCCTGCCTTATAACAGCCACGCGCAGATCGCCATCCGCGCATGTTACCCTCGCACTGTTTCGCGAGACTCGGAGTAGTAATACAAGGCCAACTGAGATAGTA
>JAHWFP010129053.1:0-19750 GCA_023313725.1 Lithobius niger | reverse complement strand
TACCAATTCTTGCTCTCTAAGTCTTAAACGTTTTTGTAACGTCGCAGACGTGTGAGGCGGTGCTTACGCTTTCGATTCTCTGCTCATTTAGTTGGAGTGGTGTCTTGCTGAGGGTTAGCATGATGAGGAGGGGTTAGCTTTTGCTGTGGGTGCAGGCAAGGTCATCGATTTCTGCCAAATCCAAGTCGTCGGGCGTGAAGAAAGGCTGAATCGGGTTTCTTGATCGCATGAAGTAAGGCCGACAGTGATTAACGTGTACTCGGACGGTTTTGAAGGGGTCCAGGTAGTGCACTGCTCTCACGATGACTGGGTTGATGAATTCTACCAGTCTGTACGGGCCGACCCAAACTTTCTGTAGTTTACTGGAGATTTCTTCAATCTTCATGAAGGATTTAATTAATAAATAATCGTCTGTCATGAATCTGTAGGGGCGTGCAGTACCACCTCGAACGCTTTTAACAGTTTTGTCTCCAGTCTGACTACTGCGTCGTCGATGTTGTAAATTTTCCTTGCAAGTTCGAAGTTCAAGCTGCTGGGGATCTTGAATTTGACGCCGAAGTGAAGTAGGTGGGGTGACAACAGTGTAGAGCTGTGGGGGGTAGAATTCAAAGCAATGCAGGCTGCTTGTAGGTTGTCATCCCATGAGTGTTGATCGTCTGCTACTATCCTCCTTAAAACGGTTTGTACCGAGTTGTTGCAGATCTCTACGCCTCCTCCTGTCCAAGAAGCGTAAGGGGTGAAGTTTATTTGCTTCACGTTGAACAAGTTGCATATAATGGTCGCGTCCGTTCTTGAGTCCTCCCATAATGCAACGCAAATTATCGAGTATGCTGTACTGGCAGCAAGGCGTACTGACAAGAGCTGAAAAAAATGGCGGCCACTCCACCTCGTTCTAAATTTCGTCAAGGAAAAGCTACCAACAGTCAAGCAAGGGAAGTAATTCTAATCGATGTCTTCGCCCAACAATGCCTTGAAAAGTAAAAAGAATGCATTAAAGGCTACTGCAGAATACAATGGAGTTATTCTATCGTAAATAGAATGCAAGGAGTAAAAATTTGGCTTTGGAAGAATCTTCCTGAGCTTGAATGTTGGTCCAAACAAAGTCTTTTTGTAAAAGTACACGAGGTTCTTTTCAGACCACCAAATAGTGATAAGAGCCAGACGTTATGTTTTATCTCCTAGTACTGAATAAAAGTTCGTTTCCCACTTATTATTACTCATAAACAATATATACAAAATTTACGGGGGCGGGCGGTGGGCGGCCCATTTCAGATAACAAGAATTGTATAAAATGAGCCCTGAAATAATTGTTGGTTTGTTTCTGATTAGTTTTGTCTGAGGGACAAAACTTACGACAAGAAAGAACAACTAAAGTGGTTGTTCATTTGTGTGCCTGTGAATTTTCATGGAGATAACACAAGTTTCAGTAATAATAAGTTTGGAAACATGAGTTGAAAACAACGTAAAATCCTAGTTACATACACTGAATCTCCTAAGGATTTTCATTTGCAAAATCATTTTTTTTTTCAAGTAGAGAACAGAAACAAGTTTTTTTATTAACACTGAAAATCTTTTTTTAAGTGGAATTCGCGCATGCTAGGGGGGAAAAAAAGGCTTTTTCCTTCTGCTGGCATAGCACACTCGTACCAACAAACGGATTTCAGCTGGTCGGCTTTCCCGCAGAGTAGTCTACAATGCTGGTTACATGCAGGGAGCTCCCCTACTGCTGGCAAAAAAAAGTCGACGATAATTTTTCAGAGGACTCAAGAACTGGCGCGCGTATTATAATTCTGCGCTAACTTTAGAGCAAAATTCGCCTCCGAGATCAGAGCGGAGCACTCTGGGGGGTGAGAATCGTGCGAAAAGCTTGGTGTATAGCTTCCTAGCTACAGTTTCGGCTCGTTTGTCGGGAATTCCAAAAGCGATGACATAGCGACTGAAATCATCCACGAGCGACATCACGTAGGCGTTATTTTTGTGAGTGGTGTTTAATCTTACTATCAAATCCATAGACCAACTCTCTCCTGGTCTCTGTAGAGGCTTGTAGGCTCTGAGTGTTGCTTTATATGGCTTGTTAGGGCGATTATACTGCTTACAGATGAAGCACGTCTTCACGTAGTGATCGATGTCCCTGATCATGGTGGGCCAAAAACAGTGTAGTTGGATAAGCTTGAGGGTGCTCTTGGCTGCTCGGTGGCCAGCTGCGGGGGAGGAGTGGTAGTCACGAATCCAGAAGTTTACTAGAGCTTCGGGGATGCAAACTTGGGCTATATCTTCTAATCTTCCTTCTGAAGGGTCTTTTAGCCATGTTCTGTATAGCATGCCGTCGAAATCCTTGTAATAAATGTTCCTTTTATTACTGGCATCTATGACGTCTGCAGGCTCGCTGTGCCAGATTTTCCCAAAATAGTCGTACGCTTTCTGCTCTGCTACGACGTGGCTTCGTGTCCAGTCAGGGAATTGCGAGTCTAGTACACAAACTGGTATCTCTACTCGCGATAGAGCATCACTCACGGGTATAAGCTTGCCAGGCCTATGTTGGATTTCGAAGTCGTATTCCCTTAGTCTTGTTAGTATCCTCTCTAGTTTAGGAGATAATCTACTAATGTTATATAAAAAATACAGGGCCATGTGGTCCGATGCCAAAAAAAGGATTTACCAAGGAGATAGGTACGAAAAGTTTCGAAGGTGTGTACTGCTGCTAAAATTTCCTTTACGGTAGTACTTTCCTTTTTCTCGGCAGGTGTCAAGGTTCTTGAAGTATAGGCTAAGGGGTAGGTGATGCCGTCGTGTACTTGTGTGAGGCAGCCGCCGAGGGCTACGTCGCTTCAGTCTGCCTCGACGTAAAAAGGTTTGGAAAAATCTGGGTGGCGTAGGGTTGCTGCGTTTACCATAGCCTTCTTTAGTCCCTTGAAAGCGTTGTCTGCTTCTTTGTCCCATATAAACTTCGCATTCTTCTTGGTGAGCTTGGTAAGGCCCATTGAGTAAGCTGAGAAGGATGGGATGTGTCGGCGAAAAAATCCGCACATTCCGATGAATCTTTGTATTTCCTTGACGTTTTTAGGCTGTGGGAAAGGTTCCATGGCTTTAATCTTGTCTCTATCTGGCTGTATTCCGTCTTTGTTAACGATAAATCCGAGGACCTCGACTTGTTTTGCAGCGAAAATGCATTTCTCGGGGCTGAGTTTCGTTTTCGATTTCTCCACTAGTGAGAGGGCTTTGCTGACGTGTAGTAGGTGTGTTCGGAAATTTGAGGAGCTGAGAAGCACGTCGTCAAGGTAGATCGTACAGTAGGCACCTAAAATATCTGCGAAAATCTGCTGGGCGCAGAATTCGAAGTGGGCGGGCGCTACTTTCAAACCCATTGGAAGTTTGGATAAACAATACACCTTGTTGGCACTCTGGAAAGCTGTCTTTTCCATGGCAGACTCAGCTAGCTTCAGTTGGAAAAATCCCATTAGAAAATCTAGCTTGGTGAAGTATTTGGCGCCGTTGAGATTTGCGAGTGCTTCACTGATGATAGGCAGGGGTACTGATACTGATTCAGTAACTGCGTTCAGGCCGCGTAGGTCTACGACGACTCTATATCCCTCGGGTCCTTTTCTTATAAGAAGGCATGGACTGAGCCATGCTGATTTGCATTCTTTAATTACGCCAATGCTGACTAGTTCTTCCAGGTATTTGTCCAAAATTTCCCGTTGATGGAAGGGCACCCTGTAGATTTTCGACCTTACTGGGGCTGATGACCCAGGGCTGATGACCCTATTTCGATGTTTACTTCATAGTTTTCGTATGTTCCAAGATCGAATTCATTCTTGCTGAAGGCGTCCTGGTGTGTCTTGAGCATGTCCAAAAATTCCATTCGCTCTTCTTCGTTTAAATCTGGTAAATTGAATTTAAACTTCAAGCTATTCCATTCGTCTTCGGAAAATTTTCTTTGTTCGGTTGTTGTGTCCGCTGGTAGTGTTGAGTGGTCTGACCCTACGCTGTTGATGTCAATGGACTGTGCGCGTTCCTTTGTCTGAGTAGGCTTTGAAGGAAGGAAAAAATCAGATTCGGTTTCGAGATTGGCTTTTGTTGAGTCTGTGTGTCCTCCTTCCGTGTTGCCTATTGTTTCTGTGCATCCTTTAGTCTGAATGGGCCTTGAAGGGGGAAGGAAGTCAGGTGGGATCCGGGATTAGATAGGGAAGTGGCTGATCTTTTGTCCGTGCTCTTCCTATTGTAAGAGTTGAGTCTTCGGGAGGGGGATTATCTTTTGTTGTTGGAGATGCCGGATCCTCGTCATTGTATTCTCTCTCCGCAGTTGTGTAGTGGCCTAAAATAGAGCCCGCCTTTAGAAATTGATCCTCCCCGGATGTGTTAATAGCCATAATCGGAATTAAATCAGTAGGGCTAGTATTAACCAAACATCTGGCAAGAAGGATCGGAATTTCTTTGCATCGTGGCAAAAATATGCCACTTTGCTGTTCGGGATAGGCTTGGTGGAGAACGGCACAAATTTTTGTCTCGGGTATCTCAACGTATTATTGTTGAGGTGTCGGCTTCCAAATAGATCGTGGATTTTCTGCTGTTTCGTCATCTGAAGAAATATTGATCGTTGCAATATGCTGAGTTGTAACATTATAATTTTCAAAATTAATTAGCTCCTTGTTCTGACCATAATTTTCCCAAGCATCAAAAGGTGATGGAGACAAATTAAATTTGTGATCCCGTTTTTCTAAAATTTGGTCTGAACAATTTAACTTAACCAATTCCGGTTGTTTTGACAAAAAATCGTAACCCAATAAAATGTGGATTTTCCCAAAACTGCCATCGGGAACGACTGAACTGCTGGTTTGTGGAAAATCCGCATTTGCTTATTTCAGCGATCACTATTTTTTCTGTTATCTTTTTTCCACTGACACCTATTAAATTTACGGGAGCGACTGTTTTGACTTCGTGACATTTAATTTGTGGGTTTATCAACAATTCTCGTGTAGTAGACGATTCGATCCGCGAAACACCTGCTCCGCTGTCTAAAAGTTCTACTTTACTTAAATTGCAGAAATTAAAAATTAAGTGGGGTCTTGGGTTAACAGATTTTGAGTTGTAGCCTATACAGTCGATTCGAGCGTGAGTTAGCTCTTCTTTGTCGCTTGCTTCGTCCCTTGGGTTTAGTTCTAGAAGTAGGCCAATAGTATCAATCGCCGCCGCTAGATGGAGTTGGTATGGCGTTGCGTTGCTTGCTAGCTCGGATTTTTCTCGTTGCTCCGTCTTCCTTTTTTCTTCTCGTTTTTTCCGTTTCTCTTCTGAAATGACTTTGGGGTTTGATGTGCTGTCCCAATAAATTAAGACAGATTGTTGGTGATGTTACAGTTGGAATTAAGAGGGATGCGTAGCTTCCATTCTTGCTGGTTATTGTCGGAAATCTTGATTGCTTCGCCCGAGTAAATTAAATGTGATTTACGTTCGTTGGTGTCCAACGTGCTTCAGAATTCGACTGTCCTGTCGTCTCCGATTAATTCCAGAATGATGGGGTTGTTTGATCTTGATAAATTTAGTTCCGAGTGGAAATTTATAGAGTCGATGCAGTCTTCGAATAGTGTTAACATGACTGAGTCGCACGTTAGCTTGAAGGTCTTGTTAATTTTGTTGAGTAGCTCGGAAAAATTTAGTGCGAAGTGCAAGTTGAGGTTTAAAGCTGGCGCTACGTATTTATCGGGGATAGCACTGAAATACGAAGCTAGTCTTGGCAGTGTCAGCGTCCCGTCTCTTAATGCAAGTTTTTGTTGATGCAGTCGACTTTAGAATAAAGATCAAGGAGTAAACCTGCAGCGTTGATTGTTGAATGGATTCTCTTGCTGTTGAATAATTTGTTAGTTTGTTCTCTAGGCGTGGGGATGGGGGATGATGATGGAACTTCAGAATTTATGGTACTAGTTGCGTTGATCGGAATTTTTTCCGTGCTGCTGTACCCTGCTAACTCAAAAAAACCTGTTACTTTTTGAGCTAACGTCTAGTTTTTTGACTGCTGGGTTGTTGAATTGAGTGGCTGGACGAAGTTTGCGTTGCTACCTCCGTGGTTGTTGTTGTTATTACGGCGTTTGTAGGTGCTTAGGTTGAGTTGGGAATCATCCCTAGTTCCCTGGTTGTAGCTGCTTTGTTGGTTTTGGTTTTCTCTTTGTTGTTTGTAGCTTTCTTGGCCGCTTCTTCCGGGGATTGGTTTTCCTAGTTTTTCTAGTCTTCGTGCTAATTCTAGGTGGTTGTCCTTAGTCCTACAATTTTTGCTTATATGATTTTGGCCGTAGCATTTGAAGCACGAGCGTGTTTCTTTCTTCTCCGGCTGGAATCGTCGACTCATGCTTCATTTACAGTTTTTCTTAGCTTGAGGTTGTTTACTTCCTTTCTGTTTTGTTCTAGTTTTAGTTTTGTGTAACGTTAGTTACCGATACCGATATTTTATATCGGAAAGTGCTAATTCTTAAAATAATTACACCAGTGCTTCTATTATTAGTGCTCCAGATATTTGTGTAAATTATGGCGATTTTTTAACGAGAGTTTCGTTGGTTTTTTGTGTGGTCTGGTCAGGGAAACCAGCCCTCCCCCTTGTGAAAGTGTCCCTCCAAGATCAAATTCACCAAAACCAGGTTGCTCGAACGGTACGTTTGTAGATGGTATTAGAGCTGCTATTAGCAGACAACTACTTCAAATCGAGCATGGTGATGATTCCGACGATGACAACTACGATTCTACGCTTCCGAGTGTGCGCCCAACATTTGGCAACCCCGTTCTCACGCCAGCTTTTTCATTAGCGTTGATCTTCACTCACCGAAATTTAAATTTAGCATTGACGATTTTGAACTTAGATTTCTAGATCAGTCAGTCTCACTGCAAGGCCGGCCGAGCTACCACGTAATGTTCGTGATTCATTCGATCACGTGGTTAGGCTCATCAAACCAGTAAATATCGATGTTGACAGAAACCGGGTTTGGGTGGTGTTGGAAAGTGAGCCGCTAGAAAATGTAATTTCTACTGGTTTTATGGATCATGACAAGTTATAGGGGGATGTCATTTTAGAATTTTTAGAAAGCCAGTGCCAGTTTAATGACCAATTCGATTTCACCCTCCCCCTTAATTTGTCAGTCCAACACACCACAGCGGCGCCAAAAGGAAAAGGGGTGGCACGAGCACCGAGGGCCACGTAGGAGAAATATTTTGGATGTAGAGGTGTGGGCAAAAAGCAAAAGAAGTGTCATTGCAATTAAAAACACTGACAATCTTTGTTTGGCCCGGGCTATAATAGTTGGGGTCGCTTTGGCCAATAAGACTCGTTACCCCGGTAACTATGACATGATAACTTATTACAAACAACTCATTGATTCAAGAATGTGTGCGCAGGGTGATGCAGCTATCGCATGACATCAGGCCGCCAACGTACTATTGTTACCATGCGGACTGGAGGAAGTTAGCATTTTTTAACAACATTTAGGGACAGCCTTTCGTATAGTTGTGTATAGTGCAGAAGCCAATTTTTCAGTTGTTTTCGACGGGGCTATAACGGAGGACCAGTAGTTGCATTACTATTTCACAAAAACCATTTCAATGTAATTACCTCCATTGCTGGCTTCGTTTGCAAAACCTATTTATGTAAGACTTGTTTGGCTACTCATGACACTTCGTGGGACCACTTATGCCCGGGAATGTGCAATGCCTGCCATGGTAGGGACTGTGACCAACGACTGAAACCTTACTTACAATGCAACGCGTGCTATCGCTACTTTAGAGGGCCAAACTGTTTGAACAACCATACTACAGGGCACTGTAATTCCATTCATCGTTGCGGTAACTGCGGGTATCCTGAACACGACAAAGTGTAGTAACTGCTAACAGATGGTTACTGACGAGCATCAATGCTACATTCAACAACAATCACCTGACGACGGACCAGATAACATTTATTTTTATTTTGAATGTAAGTCGATGTTGCTACCTAACAGAAAATTCGTAGCAAATCTCATTATGCTGCAAGACGAAGGACAAACTATCACATTCAAGAAAGCAACAGACTTTTGTGACTTTGTTTTCCGAAAAGATTGTGGAATTAAACCCGAACCACAAAAAAAGCGCAAGACGATGCCTCCTGTTAGAGTAATCCTGAGTCATTACGGCAAAGGATATGACCATTTTTTAATTCTTTAATATATGTTAAATCACTTCATCCAACCCGACATGGTTTATCTATCAAGGTGCCAAGCTTTTAAAACTGGAGGTAAACTTGGGCGGGTTTACTTACAGTTTTATCGATAGCCACTCGTTTCTCCAATGTAAATGATCAGCCTTCACATTCCCTCGTGTTCAATCGCCCTGAGAACCAGGATTATGTTGGTGGATCGCCCTGAGAACCAGGATTATGTTGGTGGTCTCCCCGAGCTTCGATGGTACGCACCCGTGTCACTCCCTGCAGATGCTAAAAATTCCCTTGAAGATTGGCACCAAAGTGAGACCGCCCGTTTTAATTCTGATCCCATTGTTGTTTACAATTTGCAATAGGAGCTTTTCAAATACTGCCATGATGACGTAACTGTGCTGCGACTGGCTTGTCAGAAATTTAAAACCTTCTTTGAAGAAGTAACATCTGTCGATCCATTTCACACCTCCCTCACCCTTCCTGGGGCCTGCCATAAAGCCTTCTGCACTAATTGGTTGGCTCAAGACAGCATCGCCATCTTACCTGTCTCGGCTGGCCCTAGGAAAGATAGCGTACTTGCTCAACCATAACAGTGAAGCCACCATTAAACCCCCGCAACGTTTTCTATGGTGGCCGAACGAACGCCCTAACACTCCATACTATAGCCGAGCCCGAACATGTCATCAAATACATGGACGTATTGTCAGAGTATCCATTCATTAATAAGATGGGCAAAATGCCTAAAGGCCACCCCACTGTTTTCAAAAACACTCCATACAACTCGTCAAAACACTACGGCTTGTTTTATGGAATTGTCCTACCCCCACAAGACCTCTATCACCCTGTACTACCGATTCAATGTGCAGGGAAGCTCATGTTTGCCTTGTGCGAGGCATGTACAACAACAAACCACCAGCTGCCTTGATGATGTGGATAGAGCCCTCGAAGGTACTTGGTGTACCCCCGAAATAGATGTCGCCATCAGCAAGGGCTACCGTGTTATCACTACATTTGAGCTGCGGCATTTCACCGAAAGTGTTCAGGCGAGCAAACCAGACGTCCCTGATCAAACTAGTGGCCTATTCACAGAATATGTGGATACATTCTTGAAGGTAACTTTTTAAAAAAAACTTCAAAAAACAGAAAATATAATTAATTTCTATCAAACAGTAAAAAGTAATTATTGGATTAAAAAAAAAATCTATAAAACAGTATAAGTAATTATTATTATTTATTCAGTTCCCTTCTTTTTAATTTTTTTAGCTTGTTTTTTTTCCCCAGCTTTTAAAATATTTTTTCTTGATTGTTATAATGGTCGCGTCCGTTCTTGAGTCCTCCCATGATGCAACGCAAATTATCGAGTGAGCTGTACCGGCAGCAAGGCGCACTGACAGAGCTGAAAAATTGGCGGCCACTCCACCATGTTCTAAACTTCGTCAAGGAAAAGCTATTATCTCGTATCGCGATTATCTTGTATTCTAGTTATTTAAGTTACCTGGAATGTCTCCAAGAAAAAAAAACATTAGTAATTAAAAAACTCTTTAAGCGTATAAAATACGGATGTAAACCTTAAAAAACTCAATGTTCTAAAGGAATAGATACAAGAAAAAGACATGTAATCCATCAGCGTCATACTATCATACGTGTAAAAGCTCTAGCTTGTTTTTTGGACCGCTGGAGTTTCTTTCACACTTATTAGTGCAACGCTGATGGCTTATAAGTTTTTTTCTTGTATCTGTTCCAAGACATCTGTTTTCCCCCTCGTTTCCCAATGGCACGACGCCCCTGGTTGCAGTGTAATAAGTTTAGAAACACGAACTGAATACAACGCAACCCTAGTGTTACACACACTAAGAATTTCATAAGGATTATCATTCCCGAAATCATTTTTTTTTTCAAGTAAGGAAGAGAAACAAGTATTCTTTCTTAACCATTTATGCCTCCTGTGGCCTCCAGCAGCATCGTTTATTTCCGTTTTTTTAAATTAACACGAAAAACCATTTTTTATGCGTAATTCACGCCTGCTAGGGATAAAAAAAAAAGGTTTTTTTTTTTCTTTTGCTGGCATAGGACTCGCCTACCAATGAACAGATTTCAGCAGGGCAGTCTACAATGCTGGTTACATACAGGGAGTTCCACGGCTGCTGGCAAAAAACGTCGATGACAATTTTTCAGAGGACTCAAGAACCGGCGCGCGTATTATATTTTTTTAAACATTTTAGCTCAAAACCTAAGCTTCAGGGTAGCCCCTAGGACTGCTGGCGACCCCGCTCTAGAGGCCCGATACAGGGATGACTTCTACCAAGTGGAAAAAATTCGACTGGACCCCGACAACATTAAGCCAAACCCAGGACTGCGGCGTCTAGAAAAGCTCTGTTTAAACAGGTAATTAAAATTGCCTTTTTTTTTTTTTTACTAACTGAATTTTTTTTTTGTTACCACAATGTTATTTTTTTTCAGTTTCTATGGGAGGTTTGGCATGCGTGACAACCTGACAACCGACTACGTCACAATGATGGCAAGGTGGTAGCAGCTGCTCAACAGTAAGGAGTACTGCATTACCAACGTAGTGCTGGCCAACACGTAGACACTCGTCGTCAGCTATTCAAAGACTGCCAAGTTCATCACGCCGAGTAAACATACAAATGTTGTTGTCGCAGTATTTACGACGGTGCTCACAAGGCTGCATTTATACAACTTTCTGGACTTTGTTGGCGAGAATGCTCACTACAGTGACACTGACAGTATCCTGTACAGCCACCCTGTAGGGAAGGACCTTTTAAAACCGTACGTAAAAGACTATCTAGGCATGCTGACGGACGAGTTGGCATGTCATGGTCCCGAGGTCACCATCACAGAGTTAACTACGCCTACCGTTTGAGTAACGGAAAGACTGTGTAAAGTTAGAGGAATCACGCTCAACTATTCAGCATCGCAGCTCCTAAACTTTAATACTCTACGTGACTTCATTGTTAACACCGACCGGGCATCGACTATTATTGTGCCTACATCTACAATCACTAGGGACAAAGCAACTGCGAACCTGTTTTACAAAAGACAGTGAAATCATAAATTTGTTATGACAAGAATGTGCTTGTGTGTGACGGGTCTACTTGCCCTTTTGGTTACCTCTACAGAATTGATGAATGTTTAGCGGCGCTATTGTTTGGTGGTGGTGGTGATGCAACTGATAATGATGATGTAAATAGTGAATAAGTTGTTTTTTTTAATGTGTGAATAACTTAACTTTTCAAACCAGACTTTTCAAAAACTTTTCAATTGCAACTTAATTTTCTAACTTAACTTCTTTAACTTGTGAAAAATTATTTTTTTAAATTTGTAACTAGAATTTATTTTCAAACTTTCTAACTTAACTTTTTTATTGGCAAACATAACTTTAACTTGTAAACAAAATTTCCAAACCAAACTTTTTACTTTGTAACAACTTATTTTGATTTTTTTTCAAACATTTTTTTTTTTGACAATAGGTAAACAGGATTGCATATTTTTACAATGATTCGGAATACATCGCATGATGTGTGTATTCTTAACAATAATTTTATCATTTTCATTACGATTCTTGGTATAATAATTATTAACAATATTTTTTATACTGATGCCATTTGATCTTAACTTTAAATAAAGCAAACAATGTCCACCACATGCGTAACTCCTCTTTGCTTGAATTGGTACGGTATTGTGCATCCATCTCGGTGAATTTCTTCTTAAACAAATCGACGAAATAATGCGAATAGTAACTTGGGAGTCTGTAAGAATCGAAAAATTCGGCACACTTGTCTTTTGCTGGGAAATAAAATGCGACCCAGTGGGTTCCAGGTTGAGTACTATCGTCAAGTGTTGCACACTATTGCTGCAGGAAATTGATTTAAAGATATGGGCAATAAATCGGCCGAATAAACACCCGTGAAAAATTTTTTTTGTCGAATTACAACTCTTTCAGGCTAACAGTGGTAGTCTAGAAACCCACTTAGTTTAAAGTACATACTTAAGTGCCAATTCAGTAGTCAGAGAATCCCCTTAGAACTGGCAAGCCCTTAAGGTTGAGTATCTTTCAAGTGTGCTATGGAATACCCTTAAGTACCAAGTTGGTAGTGCAGTGAAGCTCTGAGGGAAGATCCAGGATGATCAAGAGCTCTGAGATCGTCGAGGCCGAATTGGTTCCCATATAGAAACACTATCCTTAATAACATTTCAGGCATTGTTACAGGAAGCTGAAACAATTTTCCTCATTGGCATAGCACTATTGTACATTGCCTGGGAATGTACAACGAATATGTACTGAAGACCTCTTTTCACATGTTCAAGCCCGTTATTATGGGCCAGCCCATGATAGTTGTATTTTCATACAGTAACGTCTGTGTGCAGACTTTTAACGTCTATGGTCATCGTGGCTGAACAGTGAGAGAGCTCAGCCTGGTTGCTGAAGGTTTGCGGATCTGATCGAAACCCTGGAAAGGGGACCTTGGGAAAGTCCCCGCCAGGACTGCCGGCCAGGGTAGCGTGAGAGGCTACCATGCTCCTTCAAAGCTAAGGGAACTATTCTGACCCATTCTGGACAATCTTTCGGCCCCTATGGTGATCGGAGGTTTCCTGGATCGAATTCCCGAGTTGGCACCTCCGTTTACCAGACATTTCTTCTTCTCTAAAAGTCTGGTAATGTTCAAAATTGAGCCGGTTTAGCCACACAAGCATTTAATTGCTTCGGCTGACTAAAGGCTCAAAAGAAATTAATTGTTAAAAACAACAAATTTTTAAAAAAAATTACAAGGGTTGACAACCGGACAACAGTGGCCGTCGAATGAGCGTGGTTGCCTGAATCCTTTGCCTTCTTTGGGAGCTCTAAAAACCCTGAGTAGAAGTCTCAGCAGTGCAGATACAGAGGGATGGCCCTCCTTTTAATCTCACGTTTATTGTGTGGACTATTTTTGCATCTGCTTCATTGTCATAGAGATTATTTAGTGGCAGGATCTCGTCACTGCACAGACCAACCACCTTTTCTGTGATGAAGTCAGGTTCGTTTTCTCATCTGCCACAACCTGTTTTTAGAACTTTTCGTCTACATTTTCCCATGGTAATAAGCGCCATTGCAACAATGTTCTCCCAATATTTCTTTAGCTGTCCTTCGTCAGTTTGGTGCAGCATTGGTGCACCGAGGGCAGCATTAAACTCGTCAACAATAGTAATCCTTTTTCTTAGTTGTGGCTGTGTCTGTCGCTAATTAGTCCCATGCATGTGCAACCAGTTCGGCAATGAGGTTACGCTCTTGATGTGTAAATTGGTAGCGTACGTACGTTCTATTCATTAATTTGGCTATACAGAGCTTGGAACTGTGGTCACAATGACCACCTGCAGTATAGGCTTTGTCCTTCAATGACGACGGAATTGGTACTTGTACAAGTGATTAGTTGACACTTAGCTCTGGCGTTCTAGACTAGTCCACGTAACTTGAGTAAATACTTCATTTGCGAGCAAAGTATATACTTAAGCACGTACTTTCTCAAGTGCCACTTGCTGTAAGTTTAAGGGGATGTTCTAGACTACCACTGCTAGTCTTATCTCTGTTGTATCCATTTTATTATGAAGTGTGGTCGAACATCACGTGAAGGTTTTGATCAATTTCTAGCATGTTGTCAAACTCTGATAAAATAATAGTTTACTGAAACGGGTAAGCCAAATCTGAATCGTAGTTCGACTCTTAAATTTCCCTGCTTGACAAGATTAAGATGATCTGAGCAGCAAAGGTCAGGCGTGAAATCGTACATCCACAGCGTGAAGCCTAAGGGGTAAGGCTGCCTAGAAATGCCATTGCCTCCTTTTTCCAAACAACCAAACAGCGTAACGCAACTTTCAATGTATCTGTTTTCTGCAAAATGAGGTTCCAGTGGTTTAAATGGCAGCTGTTCACCGTCAATGTTTATGCCAATGTAGCCTACGTTAAAATGTTGAAAATTAAAAGGATTTCTTGCATAACTTGCGTTAAATGCTGCGGAATCAACTAGGCCTAATACCATTCGGCGTGGTAACGAACCCCAAAAAATATTGTCTTTATTTATGTTGAATGTTCCATTGGGCATAGAAAAAGTCTTCACTTCCACTCTATTAAGTGGATATTTTGCTGTGGCTGATTGTAAAGTTTGGCTATATGCAATTTACACAGCCGGTGACAGCGTGGCTTTTCTTATGCTGAGTGTAGCTTCTTGAATTTCGACTTTATAATCTGCATCTTGTTCGAGTGACATTAAGCAGAATGCATTAGGACTTCTCAAGAAACGGAATCTTAAATTAGTATTATTGAGCATGTAGCGATCTTGGTGAAGCAAATCAATGTGTAAACCTCCTTTCATTTCAAAACTGCGTGAATTTTCCGCAATTTGTTGACGCGTATTCCATCCTGCATTCGTATTTTTCCGGCCATCACCTACTTGATCTTTAAAGTAAGTTGCAGCATCACCCGCTAGTGAACGACCCATATTTTGTAAGTGGCTTTTGGCACTGTCTTTGATGTCTGAACCGGCCACCACATCGAGCGCCACATTGGCTCCAGTTCTAGCAAGAGCTTGGCCTACGTGTGAAGCGCCATGTTTTATTAAAGGCATTGCAAAACGAAACCGAATCCCCTCTGCACATGGCGTCCCCTGTAGTACAGCTGATTACTTCCACCAGCTTGTTCCAAATAATATTTAACGTAAATATTAGGGTCTGAGACGGTGCGAGACTGCCATGTTTACTCAACTGAAGCTGGGTCTAAAATGAAGCTTACAACACACCTTACCTTGTTGAAATACTATCGGTTCGCTGTGATCTGTGCGAATATCGATCGCAATTGATGGAATACTATTTCGTGAAATTGATACGTAATCTGGGGTATGGAACCTGTACACTAATAAATTTCCGGGGTTGCCGTATAGGTGGACAGCACGTAACACTTGAGCCTGCGTGTCTCCAATAATTTGAGGCAGAATGATATCAGTGTACTCTACGGCGCTGTACATACCATTCTTTACATCTGCTGAATAAGTACCGCTAACCAGACCATTTAAATACTGAATGGAAAATCCCAGCATTTGAACCAAGTTTTCGTTCCACCACAAGTGTTACGAGTTTTGGTCGCCCTTTTTACCAACCAAATCCCATAATGTCAGGGTAGCTTAAAACAATATTTTTAATTCTAGACACCCTAATCAACCACAATTTCAATCGGAAAAAGATGAGAGAACAAGTAATGCTTTTTATCTTTGGTTTTATTTTATACGTTGTCCCTAGTCCATCAATCTCGCCACCATAAAATTAGGTGGACTGTACATTAAAAATCAACGGAAAGTCGGCAGAATATTAATTACAGTTACCCTGGTCGTATTCAGAGATCGTGCAAAATAGAATGCTGGCTCTAGGCCTACTCAGTTAATACCACTCGTATTACTTATGCAAACCACATCATTAAATTAAAAGTATCAAAAAGGGAAATGGGATATTAATTAGTGATACTAGATCACTCGATACAAGTATATACAGCTCTAGAGCATTAGCTCGATGTCTGCTAGAGGAAACCCAGTCGTCCCAATCTACTGGTCCTTGCGGCTGCTCGGCCAAGAATCGTCTGCTAGTTGCGGTACGGACACGGAGCACTGACTGAAGACCCAACCACAGTAACGTTCAGGCACGGAATCTCCCTGTACTATTTTTACCTGAGTTTTAAAGGTCCAGATTCAAAATGGCCACTAATGGGTTTTTAATCAGAGTGTCCGGTCCCTGACAGTTGATTGGAGTGGCACCACCTCCCGACCAGGAAGTTGTCACTCAGACCCAACAGGATGGCAGTCCTTGAGTGTGTTTACTCGTGCGTTAAATGAAATGGTAATTGGTGTTGTCCATCAAAGCCATCTGATTGGATCCAAAGGTATGCGAGTCTACTTGAGTGTGACTAAGGTAGAGAAGGATGTGCCACTCAAGTTTAGTTTACTTATTTGAGCGTTACTAATGTCAACACCCATGCATCCTGTTTTGCAGCCTCCCTACGGAGGGGGGGGGGGGTTGAAGCCACGTTTGAAAGTCAAGTTTCGAACCTAAGTTTGCGATTCAAGACTGTTTTAATTTTACGCTCTGAATACTCCCTCTTATAACCATCATATAATATTCTCTTCCTCCCTCCGACCCTGCTTTCAGTTCCATGCTCCTTCAATTCTTAAGGCTCTGTTTCTGTTAGATACTTGCTCGTGATTTTATAATAATAATTGCTTTCGACATCATGTGCTTATATTGGAGTAAACTGATATCTATGCAGATATACGAGCTTGTTATGCATCTGTATGCATATATTAATTTGTACACAATGTGCCTTTAATAAGTCATAACATTGTCCTTGACTAGATTACGGGGTTTGTTAATCCCTCTTGGATTAGCAACCCCTATCCAAATCCGAGGTTTAAAAGTTTAGGCCGATTCACACCATGTAACGTGAGGTTGCCCACCATATTCACTGCCTTCCAACCGGGACCAGGGACCATTTTAAGTGGGGGCCCCCTCCTGGGCCTTCCTGTGTCAGAATTAGACCGGGTACCTAGGGAAAAACCCCCTAATGAGGAAAAACCTGTACCAACGGGCATGCTAACGTTACATGTTGTGTAAAATTTTGAGCACATGAATTTCCGTATTTGTTGGAAGATTGATGGAGCCACATCAGTTGCCAAAATTAAGAAAATAGAGCATTCCCGAACCAAGACACCTGGGTCGGAGTAGGGGTGATTTGGGGGGCGGTTGCCTCCCATTTCCACCGGTCCTTGACCAGCTTCGATCTGCCCCTCCTTCTTGAGCATTTTCATTTTCCCGTTCCTCTGTCCGCTTTCTCTCTGGCATTATTTCCTTCCCCACTGGAAAATAGAATTTCCGCTAGTCTCGCAATGGTTCCTCTCTTCACTCTGTGTTACTATGCCGGGGGGGGGGCGGGGGCAATGTTACTCCTGTTCGAGATGGGCTGCCATTGCGAGCAGAGAAAAATTTTCTTTCACATCTTATTCTCTTTTACTTAACAACTAATGGCCATAATACATTAATCCATGGTAGCGGATTTCCCCACAATTTCCAATCATGATCCATCTGAAAAAAAAAATGCTGTTATTTCCACTGGTCGTGGATAGGCCCTTGCCTGTGGACTCTGGTCCTTTTCTGGGGTACCCCTGCTTCTGGGAGTCATTCCCGCCACTGTCTAAATACAGCACTTTTCTCTTTTTTTTTTCTTTGCAGGGAGGCATTCCCACCTTCACCTAAAACTGCCATTTATGCACAGGGAAGGCATTCCCACCTTCACCTGAAAACCAACAATTTATGCACAGGGAAGGCATTCCCACCTTCACCTGAAAACCAACAATTTATGCACAGGGAAGGCATTCCCACCTTCACCTGAAAACCAACAATTTATGCACAGGGATGGCATTCCCACCTTCACCTGAAAACTTGGCGGAGGAATGTAACCACAAAGACAACGATCGCGGTCGAGAGGCTCGGTCGCCTTTTGTTCAAAAGCGGTTTTTTATTAAAGAAAAGAGTTGGTTGACCCGAAGCCCGTTCATAACCTCCCTGCTAGGGGGGTTGTTAATGGATTTAACAAGGTATGTATAGAGACTGACGGACTTCGCCTTTCGCTATTTAACCTGACCCTGGGTTTGGAGGTTATTCCCTAATCCTTTCTGGCCGCATGTTCGCTACTCGCCCCCTTTTTCCACCCTGGCACTTGCATACGCCCGTTGCCTGTGGTAGTACTCATTCCTTTTTTTTTTTTCTCTACTCCGCCGCATTTATTGCCCATCTTTTTTTTTTCTTGACATGGATTCCCCCCACCCAAAAAACCCCTAGTGCCACAGCCCGGTTAAATGATGAGGCCCTGTATGTATATGAAATGTCTGCTGGCAACCTTCGGAGCATTGCGGATGCTGTTAACCACTACCTTTTCTGTTATATGGAAGGGGCCCCTTGCCCCCATGATGGCGAGGAGACCTACCCTTTCGCTCTGCCCCAGAAGAAGGGCTCAGGGGTTATGTCCTTCGCTCGTTAGACCAGCTTGTTTCCGTCCGGACCTATGGTGCCCCCTTGGACATACGGCCCCCCGAACTTGCCCCCCAACGTGTGGAGAGATTTTTCTCGCATTTCCTTCACTGCTTGATTGCCACTATAGTTGATTGTGCGCATCAACGTCGTGGCTGCATGCCGCCCCTTCCCGAGGCTCCTGAGGAATTTTACCCGTTCTGCTTACGGTGCCAACACGTAGAAGAAACCACCGTAACTGCCCCTCCGTTTGTATTTCACTCTGGCCTGGCCCAGGCGCCCCCCCATCAAGAGCCTACTGCACCCGTTACCGAAGAAAGAGCCACCCCGGATCTACCCGATGCCTCCCCAGGCCCCGTCGCACCCGGGCTTCCCCTGATGGTTGCCGCTATCGATCTGCCATCCACTAGCGACCAGGCCCCCCAATACCACGATATCATTAAAATAGGTAAGTACTAACTAATCCCTACGAGTCCATATAACAGAATTACCTGGCTTAACCAATAATTTCGCCGATCCTCTATCTTTTACGCGTGTCTACTGGCACCTAATTAATCCCCTTCCCCCCCCCTTTTTTTTTTTTCTTAATTTCCAGAAGACACTGATTCGGACTAAGGACCATCAGGGAATGCAGCTAAATCCCTCACGAAATCTCCATCTTCTTTTTTTTTTTTTTCTGTATACGATATCTCTGAATGTGCCCGTCTAGCCTAAATCTGCCTGTAATGTGCCCCTTCCTTGTATTAAATTCTTAAAACATATTTAATTTATTATTTTATTTCTATTATAACTTCCACCCCATAGAGCATAAAATTACTGCTCTTATACATCTGATCTGGGGGGGGGGGGGGTTCCATTATTTTATTCTTATTTCCCCTCCCGCTAATTTGCGCAACTCGGACCAGGGTTGCGACCTAGTGTGCGTCGCTTTATTATGGGTTTCCCAAGATTCAGGATTCATCGGACCTGGTAAGTCACTAATTACAGTCTCTTTCCCTAGTAATTAAGGATTATTTCCCCACTACGGAGCCTGTGTAAGTCTTGAACCGTATTTGGTAATGATAAATCTATCGGCCCGAAATAATAACTGTTGATGACCACCTAAAGTTTATATGTGCTATTAACGAGATTTCCGAATGCGTTGGTCGAGGACGTTATTATTACCCTATGTCTGGGCCACCCATACTCGAGTTGGCTTCGATTTGTGACCCAAAATGTGTAATTTACCGAAGATTATCGTAACATCATTGGCTGGATTTCTCTTTCTAGCTTTCCGAGCGTGGAGCGCTTGGAGCTGTCAATCATTGTGACGTCAGACCAACCCCGTTCTCTGATTGGCTGCTCCTCGCGCAAGTTGCTCGTTTCACGATCGTCGGCCGAAATCCCGGTTACGAAAGCAGTTTACATGTATTTTCGTTTTGATTGCTATACAATTGATAAACTGGAACGATTAGGCAACCTTTCCTGACCACTCTATCGTATTTAAATTTGAAAACAGCCAGAAATACATTTTTAAACTTGATT